>SEYY01022308.1:0-2500 GCA_009176605.1 Armadillidium nasatum | reverse complement strand
TAAATTGATAAGAATAATATTTACCTGTGGTTTGAGCGATGATGTTTTGCTGCTGAGTTGTAACAGAGCAAAATATGCCCAAAGGGGGAAGGCTATTACTGGCAATATTCGTTGCATTGCAGACACTTCTTTCTCTTATTCTGTAATAAAAATAATAATAAAATAATAATAATAATAATAATAATAATAATAATAATAATAATAGTCATAATAATAAATAATAATAATAATAATAATAATAATAATAATAATAATAATAATAATAATAATAATAATAATAATAATAATAATATAATAATAATAATAATAATAATAATAATAATAATAATAATAATAATGAAAATAATAATAATAATGATAATAATAATAATAACAACCTTAAAAACGTTAATGATTCATTGTAATGGAAAGAAGTGAAGATCGTCTTCCCTTTATTAGTAATCTAAATCATAAACTTAATGTTCATTAAATATCCTTATAAATAAAGAAATCTTTATTAAAATCAATGAAGGCTAAGAAAATAAGAAAAATATCCCTTAAAAATGTCTTTTTTAATATATATATATTTTACAAAACGCCACCATCACGGGCAGAGCTTTTTTCTATAATATATATATATATATATATATATATATATATATAATATATATATATATATATATATATATATATATATATATATATATATATATATATATATATATATATATATATATATATATATATATATATATATATATATATATATATATATATATATATATATATATATATATATATATATATATATATATATATATATATATATATATATATATATATATATATATATATATATATATATATATATATATATATATATATATATATATATATATATATATATATATATATATATATTATATATATACATATATATATATATATAAAAAACTGAATCATATTTGGGAATATTGTATATGAAGTTATGCATAATGTTTTTCTCGTCATCATTTAAAGCAGTGGCACTGTGGCAGTGGTGTCAGCTGTAAATTTAGTGCCGTTATTTCACAGCTGTTCTTCAAATAGTTTTTCATTTCGTCCATGTATATAAATGAAGAGAATCTATTTAATTAAATGACTAACGACGGACAAACTCGCACAACAACTTTATTAAGTCAAATCAAAGTTTTTTATGTCCAATTATGAAACTTTATAATATTTTTTGAAATTTTTTTACTAATAATAATAATAATAATAATAATAATAATAATAATAATAATAATAATAATGAGATAATGATAATAATAACAATAATAATAATAATAATAATAATAATACATTAATAATAATAATAATAAATAATAATAATAATAATAATAATAATAAAAGTAATAATAATAATAAAATAATAAAATAATAATAAATAATAATATAATATAATAATAATAATAATAATAATAATGATAGAATAATAATAATATATAATAATATAATAATAAATAATAATAATAATAATAATAATAATAATAATAAATAATTAATAATAATAATATATAAAACAGCAAGAACTGAACAAAATTAATGAAAAAAAAAAAAAAACTGCAAACAACAGCAGTGAACGGATGTTCAATGAAATATTGAACAATGAACTCCCTTCGGCAATGAACTACTTTAATAGAATCCAAATGAAGAGGCAAAACACCAAAATACAACATCTAAAATAAACTCATCGTAAGTAAAAAAAAAAAAAAAAAAAAAAAAAAAAAAAAAAAAAAAAAAAAAAAATTGCCAAACTCAGCAAATTTTCTTTCACTTTAATTATATTTGCCTTTAAGAGTGGACGTTAATCCATCTCTAATGAGTTTTTTGCGTTTGGTGGAATTGCTAAAACAATTATTTGACAAATTGATCATCGGTATTGGGAGACCATTTGTTTGGCTAAAATTAATGGAAAAGCAACTTCAATTAAATAATGTGATTATAATATATATATATATATATATTATATATATATATATATATATATATATATATATATAATATATATATATATATATGTCAGATGTCATATGCCTTTACATGTGATTACATTTGATTAGTTGCATTCTCTTTGCCTACTTATTCCTAGTTTTCTTTCTAATCATTCTATTTCGGCTGTTGTTGATGGAGCGACTTCTTTTTCCTTTCCTGTCAATAGTGGTGTTCCTCCTACCCTATTCTTACTTTTCATTAATGATATCAGCTGTTCATCTAACACTGTCCATTCATATGCCGGTAGCTCAACCCTCCATTTTTCTACTCATTTCAAATCTGTTCCTTCCTTTGCATCTAGAGTTTTCTCTCGAATTCATCTTTCTGATTCCATTTTTGCAGATCTGGATAGAATTTTCCAGTGAGGTAGTCTCAACCTTGTGAAAATCAACTCTTTAAAATATCGACTTCTAGAAATCTCCCTATCAAAGACTCCTCCTAATTTTTCTATTTCTTTCTATTGTTCAACCATCTCTCCTGTTGGCCT
>SEYY01022307.1:107500-112500 GCA_009176605.1 Armadillidium nasatum | reverse complement strand
CCACCAAAACTCAATTCTCCTCTCTCCACTCGACACAATCTTCCACAACAACTATCTTCTTCAAAAACACTCAACTCAGACCTTCATCTGTTCTTAATATTCTCGGTGTTTTCCTTTTCTCGTGATCTTTCTTGGAAAGATCACATTACCTCTCTTTCTAAACAAGCTTCTAAGAGGTTAGGTGTTCTGAGGCGCCTTCAGTATTTCTTCACTCCACCCCAGTTGCTTGCTCTGTATAGGGGTGTTGTTCGCCCCTGTATGGAGTATGCTTCGCACATCTGGGGTGGTTCCACACATACAGCTCTCCTAGAGAAGGTGGAGTCTAGGGCATTTCGTCTCATCAACTCTCCTGCTCTTACTAACTCTCTTCAATCTCTTTCTGCCCGTCGAATTGTTGCGTCACTCTCTCTATACTATCGCTATTACAATGGACACTGCTCTTCTGAACTCTCTCGTCGCATACCTCCTCCACTGAGAAGGGCTCGTGCGACTCGACTTTCTACACAGTCTCATCTTTTCTCTGTCCAACTCTCTGACACCAGACTCAACCGCTATGCTCTGTCCTACATGTACGCTACCGGTAAAGTCTGGAACACACTCCCTTCTTCTATTTTTCCAACTTCCTATGACTTACACACCTTCAAACGTCGTGTATCAGGTCACGTCGGTCTTTAATTTGACCATTCTTCCGTTTTTCCCCCTAACTCTGGTGGAATTGTAGTAGGCCTCTGGCCTTTGCCCACCAGAGGTGATATAAATATATATATATATATATATATATATATATATATATATATATATATATATATATATATATATATATATATATATATATATATATATATATATATATATATATATATATATATATATATATATATATATATATATATATATATATATATATATATATATATATATATATATATATACATATATATATATAAACATATATTATTTTTCAAACACTATAACAGTATAGTATTAACATAAAATGACTAAAACCTAAAGAAATAAAACAATATCAAAACAGTAACAAGTTTTTCGGAAGAATATCCCGTCTTCCCTCATTCAGGTCCCCTAACAATGTTACGTAATATTGTTACAAGACCTGAAAGTAGAAAGACGGAGTGTTCTTCCGAAAAACTTGTCTGTTTAAATGTATTTTTTTATCTGGGTTTTAATCATATTTTATATTTATATATATATATATATATATATATATATATATATATATATATATATATATATATATATATATATATATATATATATATATATATATATATATATATATATATATATATATATATATATATATATATATATATATATATATATATATATATATATATATATATATATATATATATATATAGTATATATGTTTTAAGTAAATTCTCAGAAATATTGATGTTAAATTGAATACAACTTTACTATCTTCCAACCTTGATAATTAATTCATAAATCAAGGACAAACATTATTTAACAAATATTAAATATATTATAGAGCAAAATGATATTTGAATTAATGTATAAATCTTATCTAAAGAAGAATATATAATATATATATATATATATATATATATATATATATATATATATATATATATATATATATATTATATATATATATATATATATATATATATATATATATATATATATATATATATATATATATATATATATATATATATATATATATATATATATATATATATATATATATATATAATATATATATATATATATATATATATATATATATATATATATATATATATATATATATATATATATATATATATATATATATATATATATATATATATATATATATATATATTATACGGGGGAGGGAAGTAGCGCTCCCGAGGCGATGAGATTACCCCCTGTTGGGTATACGGGATGTTAAGGGTACTCCCATCTCATCCCGGTGCCCAATGGTTCGCTCCCTTTCGCGCTCACCTTCTACTTCACGGAGTAGGCTCTCCTTTCCATTCATAAAACACTAACACATCTTTAAAAAAAATAAATCAAATCAATAATGGCGTCAACTTCGGTAGCCTCGGAGAAGCCACGGGGGGCGGCTTCCAAAAATAGCCCCTCATCCACCCCTTCCCCCATCACTACTTGGGAGTTGGTGGCCTCCGGTGATGGGGTTGGTGCCACCATGACACAGCCGCCGGCTTGTCCGGATGCACGGTCTATTTTTTTCATTAATTTCTGCAACATTCGCGGTCTGCACTCTAATTTCCACTTTGTTGAACATCACCTCTCTTCTTCTAGACCTCACCTCTTATTCTTGACCGAAACTCAGATGTTTGAGCGTTCTGATAGCAAACCCTATTCTGTTTCCTCCTACTGTCTTTATCCTCAATTTTCAGCCAAAGGCGGTTGTTGTGCATACGTGCGTAACGATGTCGTTTGTTCTCGTGTCTCTAATTTGGAGTCTTCCGAATTTTCCACCTTATGGCTTAGGACTCTCTTGCCAATCTACGACTAAATTCATTTGTTCTGTTTATTTATCTCCTAATTCTACTGACTATGCTAAATTCTTCGACTATTTAAACTCCAAAATAGAGCACATTCTCTCTTCTTCTCCTTTCTCTGAAATCATCATATTAGGTGATTTCAATGTTCACCACCGCCAATGGCTTTCTTCTAGTTCTCATAATACAGCTGGTGAACGTGTCTTCCATTTCGCTATCCAAAATGACCTTGAGCAGTTGGTGCAGCTCCCTACTCGTATTCCTGATCGTCTTGCAGATGAACCCAACATTCTAGACCTTTTCCTAACTTCTAATCCTTCTCCTTATACTGTTAAACTCTTTCCTCCTCTGGGTTCCTCCGATCACCTTCTTATCTCTGTATCCTCTTCTATTTCTTCAAGTCTTCCGCAGGAAAGACCCCCTTCTATTGAAAGGAAACGTTTGTGGCACTTCGGTGCCGCAAGCTGGTCGGACTTGCGGTCGTACTTCTTCGATTTCCCGTGGAATGATTATTGCTTCCGTGGGAGGGGTCCCTCGGAGTGTGCAGAACTCATTATCAAGGTGATTCTCTCTGGCATGGAGTATGCTTCGCACATCTGGGGTGGTTCCATACATACAGCTCTTCTAGAGAAGGTGGAGTCTAGGGCTTTTCGTCTCATCAACTCTCCTGCTCTCACTAACTCTCTACAATCTCTTTCTGCCCGTCGAATTGTTGCGTCACTCTCTCTTTACTATCGCTATTACAACGGACACTGCTCTTCTGAACTCTCTCGTCGCATACCTCCTCCACTGAGAAGAGCTCGTGCGACACGCCTTTCTACACAATTTCATCCTTTCTCTGTCCAACTCTCCGACCCCAGACTTAACCGCTATGCTCAATCTTACATATACTCTACTGGAAAGTTACTCCCTTTACTGGTTTTCCCAACTTCCTTTGACTTGCATACTTTCAAGCGCCGTGTATCTGGACATGTTCCTTTCTTCACTTTCCTTTCTGGACAATGTTGGAATCTTGGATGAGACTTTCCCAACTGGCCCACCGGAGGAGACATATATATATATATATATATATATATATATATATATATATATATATATATATATATATATATATATATATATATATATATATATATATATATATATATATATATATATATATATATATATATATATATATATATATATATATATATATATATATATATATATATATATATATATATATATATATATATATATATATATATATATATATATATATATATATATATATATATATATATATATATATATATATATATATATATATATATATATATATATATATATATATATATATATATATATATATATATATATATATTAAAAAATTTTAGTTCAATAAGATATTTTCTTACAATTTTTTTAATTGTAACTCTCTAAAAATTCCAAGCACGATTAATTTTATAATTGACAAAGATAAAATGATAAATATTAACAATAACAATACCAATATACAATAAATATAGTATTGGTTCACAATTTAAAGTAAAATAAAAAAATAAAGTAAAAAAAAATAAAAATAAAATAAAATAAAATAAAATAAAATAAAATAAAATATAAAATAAAAAAGAGAAAAGCAATAAACATACTTACAAACTTCAAATTGAAAAGATAATTTTCCGAGGAAACTCTTCTTTTCAATGTATTTTTATTATTATTATTATTATTATTATTATTATTATTATTATTATTATTATTATTATTATTATTATTATTATTATTTTTAGGGCTCATACAAATGTTAAAAATTTTTTTTTATCGTAGCCATAATGAAAATGAATGGGACAATAATAGTAAAAATGAATATTAATTGCAATAATAATAACCATGATAGGAATAATAATAAAACAATAACAGTAATATTAAAGTGCCCAACAGAGAGAGAGAGAGAGAGAGAGAGAGAGAGAGAGAGAGAGAGAGAGAGAGAGAGAGAGAGAGAGAGAGAGAGAGAGAGAGAGAGAGAGAGAGAGAGGAAGCTATACAGACAGATATTTTATTTATTCATTTTCTAGGAAATATAATGATAATAATAATAATAATAATGATAATAATAATAATAATAATAATAATAATAATAATAATAATAATAATAATAATAATAATAATAATAATGACACCAATAATAATTTACATCTCGACGAAGAGTGAGATCAAGATAGATCGACCTTTTTTTTTCCACAAATTCTATTTAAATTTTAGTTTAAATTCAGTTATTCAGTAACAATAATTTTCTCTTCCATCAAAATTAACTCACTGAAATTCAGCAACCAATGAAAAATTAATATTAAGATAGGTAGTTAAATAATAATAATAAATTTTTTTTTTTTATGTAATAGAAATATAAATTAAACTGCGTAGTTTGTTTGCTGAATATTTTGTAAAAGTAAAATTGGAAACCAATAAGTAGTTTACAAACCTCTGCAGTCCGGGGATATGTGAATAAAACTGGTGTGTGATTAT
>SEYY01022307.1:77500-102500 GCA_009176605.1 Armadillidium nasatum | reverse complement strand
CAGAGTTGGTAAAATAACAGATCGTTGTCATTAAAGGCCTCCATGTACAGATACACGGGGTTTGAAAGTGTGGAAGTCAAAGAAGGCTGGGAAACAGATAAAGGGAGTGTGTTTCAGACTTTACCAATAGAGTACATGGAAGAATGAGCATAGCGGTTAAGCCTGGGGTCAGAGGATAAGACAGAGAAAGGATGAGGATGTGAATAAAAGTGTGTCGCGCGAGCTTTTCTCACTGAAGGAGGTATGCGACGTGAGAGTTCAGAAGAGCAGTGTCGGTTTTAATAGTGATAGTATTGAGAGAATGACGCAACAATTAGATGGGCAGAAAGAGACTGGAGATAATTAGTGATAGGGAGAGATTTGATGAGAATAAAGGCCCTAGACTACACATTTTAAAAGGGAGCTGTATGAGTGGAACCACTCCAGATGTGTGAGGTGTACTCCATACAAGGTCGAACAATGTCCCTATAGAGAGCAAGCAACTAGGGTGGGTTGAAAAAATTACGAAGGAGTCACAGAACACACAACCTCTTTGAAGCTTGTTTAGATAGAGAAGCAATGAAAAAAAGAAAGATCACGAGAAAAAGAAACACCGAGAATATTAAGGATGAATCAAGGTTTAAGTTTTGTGTTTTCGAAGAAGATATCAAATTTGTGTGGAAGATTGTGACGAGTAGAGAGATGAAGAAATTGAGTTTATGAAGCATTGAAAACGACCATATATATATATATATATATATATATATATATATATATATATATATATATATATATATATATATATATATATATATATATATATATATATATATATATATATATATATATATAATACATATATATAATGGACAAAAATTCGCCAATAGTAAAACTCCAAAGCAAACACCTTGAAGGAATTATAGAATTAAAAAAATGAAACACAAATGAAATATTAGAAAATCTTTAAACTAATAAAAAGTTGTTCTTCCTAAAAAGTTTTGAAAGAACATTCTGAATACTTAATGTAGTATATATATATAATATATATATATATATATATATATATATATATATATATATATATATATATATATATATATATATATATATATATATATATATATATATATATATATATATATATATATATTTTATAACACGAATACAAAATAAATAAATAAATAAACAAAAGGGAATTGAAGCAAAACATGAATTCAACAATTAATACATGTTTGAATATTATTTTTCAAGTTTGCTTTATATATATATATATATATATATATATATATATATATATATATATATATATATATATATATATATATATATATATATATATATATATATATATATATATATATATATATATATATATATATATATATATATATATATATATATATATATATATATATATATATATATATATATATATATATATATATATATATATATATATATATATATATATATATATATATATATATATATATATATATATATATATTATATATATATATATATATATATATATATATATATATATATATATATATATATATATATATATATATATATATATATATATATATATATATATATATATATATATATATATATATATATATATATATATATATATATATATATATATATATATATATATATATATATATATATATATATATATATATATATATATATATATATATATATATATATATATATATATATATATATATATATATATATATATATATATATATATATATATATATATATATATATATATATATATATATATATATATATATATATATATATATATATATATATATATATACATATATATATATATATATATATATATATATATATATATATATATATATATATATATATATATATATATATATATATATATATATATATATATATATATATATATATATATATATATATATATATATATATATATATATATATATTAGGGATGGAGTGAAGTATCGGTATCGGTATCGGTATCGGCAAGTATCGGCATATTTTCCGATACCGGTATCGATATCGGTATCGGTATCGGCCTTTTCAGTATCGGTATCGGTATCGGCAAAAAATTTGTATAGGAGTAAAGTATCGGTATCGGTAGTGGTATCGGTAGTAGTATCGGCAAGTATCGGCATATTTTCAGGTATCGGGTATCGGGTATCGGCTTCGGAGAATTTTTAGGTATCGGTATCGGTATCAGTATCGGTAAAAATTTTGGTATCGCTCCATCCCTAATATATATATATATATATATATATATATATATATATATATATATATATATATATATATATATATATATATATATATATATATATATATATATATATATATATATATATATATATATATATATATATATATATATATATATATATATATATATATTCGAACACCACCTCTCTTCTTCTAGACCTCATCTCTTGTTCTTAACTGAAACTCAGGTGTCTGAGTGCTCTGACAGCAAACCCTACTCTGTTTCCTCCTACTGTCTCTATCCTCAATTTTCAGCCAAAGGCGGATGTTGCGCATATGTGCGCAACGATGTTGTCTGTTCTCGTGTCTCTAATTTGGAATCTTCTGAATTCTCAACTTTATGGCTCAAACTTTCTTGCAATTCTACAACTAAATTCATTTGTTCTGTCTACTTATCCCCTAACTCTACAGACTATCCAAAATTCTTCGACTATCTTAACTCCAAAATAGAACACATTCTTTCTTCTTCTCCTTTCTCAGAAATCATCATTTTAGGTGATTTCAATGTTCACCACCGCCAATGGCTTTCATCTAGTTCTCAAGATCCAGCTTGGTGAACTCGCCTTCCAATTTTCTATCCAGAACAACCTTGAGCAGTTGGTGCAACTCCCTACCCGTATCCCTGACCGTCTTGGTGATGAACCCAACATTCTAGACCTTTTTCTAACTTCTAATCCTTCTCCTTATACTGTTAAACTCTTTCCTCCTCTGGGTTCATCCGATCACCATCTTATCTCCGTATCTTGTCCTGTCTCTTCAAGTCTTCCGCAAGAACGGCCCCCGCCATCGGCGAGGAGACGTTTCTGGCATTTCGGTGCCACTAACTGGTCTGACTTGCGGTCGTACTTTTCTGATTTTCCATGGAATGATTACTGTTTCCGTGGGAGGGGTCCCTCGGAGTGCGCTGAGCGCATAACTGAGGTGATTCTCTCTGGCATGGAGGCGTACATTCCATATTCTTTCCCTTCCACTAAACCTAATAAACCTTGGTTTAACTCTGCTTGTTCTCATGCTATCCGACGCAGGGATGCTGCCTTCAGGGACTACCGTCGTCTTCAAACTCCAGAATCTCATGCATCTTATATTTCATCCCGGAATCGTGCAAAATCTATTCTTCGAGATACTAAAAACTCTTTTCTCCGTCGCAAATGCAATAATCTTTCTGGCTCCTCTTCCTCTCGCCCTTTCTGGCATTTTGCGAAAAATGTCAACTCTAACTTTGCTTCTTCCTCTTTCCCTCCTCTAGTATCTTCTGACGGTACAACTGCCGTTTTGCCTTCCTCTAAAGCTGAACTCTTTTCTCAAACTTTTGCCTTAAATTCAACCTTAGACGATTCCGGAGCTGTTCCTACTCCTTCAACCCCCTCTAACTCATTTATGCCTAAAATTGTAATTTCTTCTAAAGACGTCACTTCTGCTCTCTCTGAGCTTAACACTAAGAAGGCGTACGGTCCTGATGGTATCCCTCCTGTGGTTCTCAAAACTTGTGCTTCCAAGCTTGCACCCTGCCTTGGTAAACTATTTCGTCTATGTCTTTCTACTTCAACCTTCCCTTCTTGCTGGAAACGTGCGCTCATTCAGCCTGTGCCGAAGAAGGGGGACCCCTCTCAGCCCTCTAACTATCGTCCTATTTCTTTAACCTCCGTTCTTTCTAAAGTTTTCGAATCTATCCTTAACAGGAAGATTTGGAAACATCTCAATTCTTCTAATCTTATCTCTGATCGCCAGTATGGCTTTCGAAAGAAACGCTCTACTGGTGATCTTCTTTCCCTTCTCTCTGACTCTTGGTCCTCCGCTCTTCGGCATTTCGGTGAATCTTTTGCTGTAGCGCTGGACATATCGAAAGCTTTCGATAGAGTCTGGCACAAAGCTTTGATTTCCAAACTTCCCTCTTTCGGAATCTATCCTTCTCTCTGTGACCTTCTCTCTGATTTCCTTTCCCGTCGTTCTATAGCAGCTGTTGTAGATGGCCACCGTTCATCCTATAAATCTATTAATAGTGGTGTTCCTCAAGGTTCTGTCCTATCCCCAACTCTTTTTCTGTTTTTCATTAATGACCTTCTCTCTATTACTTCATCTCCTATCCACTCCTATGCTGATGTCTCCACCCTTCATTACTCTTTTCATTTTGAAAGACGCCCCTCCCAGCAACAGTTAATAGAGGCAAGGAGGGTGGCCTTGGAGCAACTAACCTCTGATCTATCTCTCATTTCCAATTGGGGCAAAGAAAACATGTTCGTTTTCAATGCCTCAAAAACTCAATTCCTCCATCTCTCTACTCGACACAATCTTCCACACAACTACGATATCTTCTTCGAAAACACGCAACTCAAACCTTCATCTCTCCTTAATATTCTCGGTGTTTCTTTTTCTCGTGATCTTTCTTGGAAAGATCACATTATCTCTCTTTCTAAACAAGCTTCTAAGAGGATAGGTGTTCTGAGGCGCCTTCAGTATTTCTTCACACCACCCCAGTTGCTTGCTCTGTATAGGGGTGTTGTTCACCCCTGTATGGAGTATGCGTCACACATCTGGGGTGGTTCCACACACACAGCTCTCCTGGAAAAGGTGGAGTCTAGAGCTTTTCGCCTTATCAATTCTCCTGCTCTTACTAATTCTCTCCAATCTCTTTCTGCCCGTCGAAATGTTGCGTCACTCTCTCTCTACTATCGCTATTACAATGGACACTGCTCTTCTGAACTCTCTCGTCGCATACCTCCTCCATTAAGAAGGGCTCGTGCGACTCGTCTTTCTACACAGTCTCATCCTTTCTCTGTCCAACTCTCTGAACCCAGACTTAACCTCTATGCTCAATCTTACATTTACTCTATTGGTAAAGTCTGGAACACACTTCCTTCATCTATTTTCCCAACTACCTATGACTTAAGCACCTTTAAACGCCCGTGTATCAGGTCATGTCGGCCTTTAATTTGACCATGTTTCCGACTTTCCTCCCAACTCTGGTGGAACAATGGTAGGCCTCTGGCCTTTGCCCACCAGAGGAGAAATAAAAAAAATAAAAAAAAAAAAAAAAAATATATATATATTAGGGATGGAGCGATACCAAAATTTTTACCGATACCGATACCGATACCGATACCTAAAAATTACCAGATACCGATACCGATACCGATACCGGTATCGGTATCGGAAAATATGCCGATACTACTACCGATACCGATACCGATACCGATACTTTACTCTTATCCAAAAATTTTGCCGATACCGATACCGATACCGGTATCGGAAAATATGCCGATACTTGCCGATACCGATACCGATACTCCATCCCTAATATATATATATATATATATATATATATATATATATATATATATATATATATATATATATATATATATATATATATATATATATATATATATATATATATATATATATATATATATATATATATATATATATATATAAACTCGCCAACAAAATTAACTTTTCAAATTGAATTTGGTAGTAGGTGGTCAACTATACCATCTGTATTAGGTTGCCATTTATAGTGATCCAAAAGGGAAAATAAAGATAGGTTTAGACAATAGAATGACCAATATGTTGTACACACTAAGCTAAGACCGAATGCATATTACCAAATTTGCAGAGTAATCCATTCTTTGTCAGAGTTCATCTCGATTTCCAAAGGATTCCGTAGCCAAGAGAATATATGTAATTTTCATTGCCATTCTCTTCATTTAGCATAGAGTGTCTGGAAAATGGAGGTACGCATAGCAAAAGAAGAGGAGCTTGCGATTTTAGAAACAGGCCACTCCCAAAGACGAGTTTTCAACGAATGGGGGACTTTAATTGAAAGTATGATTGCGTATCCATCGTTTCTGAGAAACCGACAACAACAGTAGTAGACAGGGTTAGGGTAGCCCGAGGGGTATTTAGTTAAGGGATGACAGATTTCTCCGTTCGTCAGTTCTGAGAGATCGGTTGCAATCGAGCATTCGGAATCGAAAAATGTTCCGTAGAGTCAAACATATGATCATGTTTTAGACATACATTTTGAAAAAATGAAACTCTTGCTGTACTGCCTACTACGTGCCTTCTTCTCACCAGGGTGTATCGGGCTGTCCGATTTCAGTTTTCTCAAGCCTTTAGAAACAGTAGAATAACAAAATAAAGGAATATACTTTTCACTGATGTGACTTGGTTAGCACCACACACACCAGAAGGATGGAAGCGAGTTGGAGGCATCCAGGAGAGTGCATGCTTCTTGCAATATTTTTGAAAGGGTCCCTTTTGGGGGCGGTTCTGTGATGGTGTGAGCTGGAATAGGTGTGGGATATAGGGTTGTATATAGGGTGATTCGCATTGATGTTCATTAAAATTGACAGAAGGAAAGTGATACCATCACAATAAAATTTCATCCAATACATATAGGGCGGTATACTTGATATCATAAAGACAATATAAATAATTGCTGAAACACCGTACACCATAGTTAAAGACGTTGCAGGTTCCATAGGAGGAATGCCATGACTGCAGTGTTACAAAAATGGTAGGTGACGTCATCTCGTCAACTTTTTCCGAGTGATAACGGCAACACTGGGATGACATGTGTCTGACATAACAGACATGGACGAATACATGTGGTAGAGTCCCACACTGATAGCACTCACAGCAACATGCCTTAGTTTACCAACTAGGAGTACGCTGATATCGTGTTTGGTATAGCTCCTGTAACGGCAATGCCCGGCAACGGAATACCAATGAAGGTGTAATGTAGACGCCAGCAATCGCATTCCGTTTTCACCTCCTGTTTTCGAAGGCTTCCGACTGACTTCCTAGCATCAGATATATTGCAACTCAGCAGAGGGTATCCCAGAGTTTCGCATGACTCCTTATGTTGAAGCAGGACTGCACTCGGGTGATGGCTTCAAAAGACTGCTGCTCTGCATGGGGTATCTAGACCAACATCCGCGGGATGCTACATTCTTTACGGATGTGCTGTGAACGAACAAGATCACCTTAAAAAAAAGGGTAATAACTAATTCCCATGATGACCACACCAGGAAGCTGGACAACCCACAAGAGGTACGACCCAGGCGCTTACAGCGGCGAATCAGTCTTTTATTGTGTGCAACGTTCTGCTCTTACGTATTATAAAAAAAATTACTTACCTACCAATAGTGTATCTGGCATGCATTAGGAAAATAATATTATATATATATATACATATATATATATATATATATATATATATATATATATATATATATATATATATATATATATATATATATATATATATATATATATATATATATATATATAATTTTATTAATGCATGCCAGACACTTTTAGTAGGAAATAATTCTCTATAATATGCAACAACAGATCGTTACATACAATAAAACAATGTTGAAGTGTCAATTTGAAAATAAATTCAAGGTACGTTAATATAGAATATTAACGGAGTTATATATATATATATATATATATATATATATATATATATATATATATATATATATATATATATATATATATATATATATATATATATATATATATATATATATATATATATATATATATATATTTATATATATTTATTGTTTTAATATTTATTTTTATTTTATTTTTATATTTCAGATTTTTTCATTTAATTTCAGGCTTCACTAATTAAAAGAGAAATTCCAATTTATTATTATTATTATTGTTTGAGTAAAAAAAAATAAAAATAAATAATAATATATAATATATATATATATATATATATATATATATATATATATATATATATATATATATATATATATATATATATATATATATATATATATATATATATATATATATATATATATATATATATATATATATATATATATATATATATATATATATATATATATATATATATATATATATATATATATATATATATATATATATATATATATATATATATATATATATATATATATATATATATATATATATATATATATATATATATATATATATATATATATATATATATATATATATATATATATATATATATATATATATATATATATATATATATATATATATATATATATATATATATATATATATATATATATATATATATATATATATATATATATATATATATATATATATATATATATATATATATATATATATATATATATATATATATATATATATATATATATATATATATATATATATATATATATATATATATATATATATATATATATATATATATATATATATATATATATATATATATATTATTGGAAATGCGTAAGATGTTATAAGATTTAAGGCGTAGGAGAAATAGCTAGCACTTTCCAATATATCAATTTTACGATAAAAAATTTGCGGATCACATAAAATTGTAATGTGATAATTAAACAAATACTCAGAAGCAAATCTGCCCAAAAGCTTCGAAAAAAGAAATACATAAATTAGAAACAAACCTTATTTTAGATGTTTGGCCAACCTGTGGTTACTTTTTGAAAAAGTCTTGCTTCTTCAGTAAATGAGTCGAAATGTATTTCTTCTCCTCAAAGCTTCTGAGTTAGGTAGTTAGTGGTATAAAGACAGCCATCAATCATGAATAGCAATAGGTTTATCAATATCCCAATACTCATCCGGACGATATACTAAGATCAAATTTCACCTCTCGCAAATTACAAAACTAACGCTTATCTTTTAAGTTTTATCAAAAGGTCGAATTTAGGTTTTAATGTTCAAAATGATTAACGAAGTTAAATCGATTAACAAAAAAAGTCAAATTAACGAAGTATTCAAAACTAAATTTAAGATTTTCCACAATTAGAGATACGATTTAAAATAGTCACTTTCACTATCACAGAGCAAAATTAGAACGTCTTAATGCGATGAAAATCCAGAGAGAAAAAAAAACTATTTCGCACAGTTTGATACGCTAATTCAAATATCACTCCGCGATCACGAGTTATGTTCAATATGACGTACAAGGTGTATTTTTTTTTTAAAGTCTCCATTCCATGCATCTCTTTCTCAAAGCAATTTTGGGCAAAAATTAAACTTTAAGTGATTTTGAAATGACTCCGAACAAATTTACACATTTCCAAAACGAATTAGAAAATTATGAATATTTTAAACTTACTTTACGTTAAGAATAATTCTAATATCCTCCCGGGGGGGGATGACTCCCCAGGGGGGGGATGACTCCCCAGAAGTACTAGGGAGGCATATATTGATTCTCAAACGCTCGACAAGTGGAACACGTCTATAACGCATTCCTTAAAAGGTCAACTTTATCTGAAAATCATATTCCCCACCCTTTGTACAACTATCCCTCCCATTATAAGATAATCCTAATCCGATTCTGATTCCTGTTCCGACGAAGATGTTTGAGCAAATTTTGTTCTCGCTCTTGCTGCAGCTTTGCGGATTGTACGACGAGGCTTAGGACTAGGAGGGCCTGAAACTGGAACTGTTTGATTTGATTGAGGCTGGACGGATGTTGATGCAACAGGAGGAGTATCCAAATCTTTCCCCTTACCACTGTGAGTTATAGACAATTCCAGCGGGTAAAGGATTTTAATCGGATACAAGTTCGACTGTCCTCCTGGCGTTCTTACCGATACTATTCGGACTTTACCGTCATCTCCATGAATGAGTTGTTCAACAATACCCATTTGCCAGAAAGGTCGTTCTTTTACTGGACTTTTAATCAAAACTACGTCATCGACTTTGATTAAATTGTCCCATTTTGTCTGATACATATCACGACTAGACTCTCGAAGACTGAGGAGATATTCGTGATACCAACGTGTGCGAAAGTCCTCGAATCGTTCCGATGATTTTCTGAGAGATTGTAGAAGCGCGTTCCTGGCCGAAGAAGTGGTACTCCAGAAGGGATTATTTGATCCTGTTCCGGGTAGTGCCATGCTAGTCTTGGAACTGGGCTTCAAGAAACAATTCGGGGTAATTGGCATCAATTCATCATCACTCGATGTATATGTAAGAGGTCTAGAGTTAATAGCATCAGCTATCTCCGAAAGAGTTGTTACAAAATCGAAATACTCGAGTGATGATCGTCCTATCGTCTTCATTAGGCAGTCTTTCACGACTCTGATCATTCTTTCCCAAAGGCTTCCGACCCAGGGACTATAGAGGGGAATGCGCTTGTGCACAATTTGGTTTTTTCTCAGAAACTCGTTTCCGACTTCTGATACTACGAAAGATTCTATAGCATCGACTCCCTGGATGAAACTTCTTGCGTTATCGCTGTAGAGTACGTCGGGGACTCCAAATTTGACTACAAACCTTTGAAACGAAAGAACGAAAGACTGAGTCGACATGTCTGGCACTAGGTCAAGATATATAGCTCGAACGTGCATGCAGGTGTATATCAAAATGAACATCTTCTGTGCAGACGACGAACCCTTTACCTTCACCCACCAATGCTTGGTGAAATCGATTCCGACATGGCGGAAGGGACGGAAAAGGTCCACTTGTGCCTTTGAAAAATTAGTGAAGCGTGGGTATTGGAAAGCAAAATTGTTAAATTTTTTGCACACGATGCATTCCGATAACACTCGCTTTATTGTAGTACGAGCAGAGGTAATCCAGAACCCTTTCAACCTAAGGTTGGTTAGGGTGGCCTGGATTCCTAGATGTTTGCAATCGAAATGTGACTGTCGAATCAACAGATGGGTAAGGTGATGTTTTTTACCCATTAGGATGGGATTTATTACGTCATATTCGTAATAATTCGATCTCGAAAGACGACCCTTACTCCTGATAAGTCCATCGTTGTCTAAAAACAGATTCAGATTATTAACCAAATCTGGTGCTCGAAGGGCATTCGACTGCTTCTTACGAACTCCCTCCAAGAACTCAAGTTCCCTAGAGAAAGCTTCCCTTTGCATGGTTTTCAAACAATACAGACGAGCTTTTCTGTCACAAACGAGAGGATCTCTATTTGCAGCAGAAAATTTAAACAATAGGGAACAAACTCTTATTAGAGAATTGAAGCTCGAAAAACGTGAGATGTCGACTACTGGAGGACTTTGGGCTTCAGTGATGACAGTAAATACAGGAGTAGATGTCGATGGAATTGACATTCCTGACTCCAAGTATTCACATTCGATCTTCGGCCAGTATACTGGATCAGAAGAGAGCCACTCAGGACCATGAGACCAAATCTGATTTTTCTTCTCGAATTCCTTCAGAGAGATTCCTCTAGTTATTAAATCAGCAGGATTCTCTTCCGACTTGACATAGTGAAATGTCGACGACAAAGAATGGTCTTTTTTGAGAGAAGCTGTCATCAGTCTGATGTCCTGTATTCGATTTTTAACAAAGATGCTCTTGTTCTTTTTTCCTCCATATATTAACCATGCCAATGTGATTTGAGAGTCTGAGAAGATTCTCACCTCTCTAAATTTAGTGCTTGGAAAGCTGGAAAGGACTTGAGGCAAGCACTTTAAAGCCAGATATACAGAAAGTAACTCCAGCATTGGCAAGGTTTTTCCCTTCGAGGGTGCAACTTTTCCTTTAGACCAAAGGATGTTGGTACCACGAGACTCAGATGAAATATAGGTGACAAATCCGTAACACAATGTGCTTGCGTCACAGAATAAATCAATATACAAATCAGGATCATCTGTTTCGAAACAAGACCTATGAAACTTCATTGTCTTTAAAGATTCCAGGTCCCTACGAAGTTTTCCCCAAGCGTGCTTCAACTCTTGGTCCACTTCTTCGTCCCAGCCGATCTCTTGTTCCCACGTCTTCTTTACCAGAAGACGGCCTCGTATGGTCACGGGAAGGAACAGTGACAAGGGGTCGAAAACTTTGGCTACTTCGGAAAGAAGTTGTCTTTTGGTAGTTACATCACCAAGGTTGAAGTCACTCAAGGAAAACGAGTCCGAATCTATATGGAACAAATATCCCAGTACCCGCTCTTCTGAACATTGATGTGTAGAAATTTTATTCTTCAGCTCAAATAGTTCTCGAAGTTCCTGATTGTTCGAATTCCAGGAACATAGGTCGAATCCACCTTCCTATATATATATATATATATATATATATATATATATATATATATATATATATATATATATATATATATATATATATATATATATATATATATATATATATATATATATTATATATATATATATATATACTATATATATATATATATATATATATATATATATATATATATATATATATATATATATATATATATATATATATATATATATATATATATATATATATATATATATAAATATATATAAATATATATATTTAAACACCCATAAACAAAGAAGACACCAGAGTATATTTTCCATTTACTCCAGCATTCATATATGTAACCATACTATGTAGTACTGTCCATACATGTGTAATAGTATCATCCTCTCCAAAATCTTTCATGTAGTTTTTAATACACGAAATGGAAACTTACCCTACATGTTCCAAAAATCCCCTAAAAAAATAAACTTTAACCCTAAAATGAAGTAAAATTTTCAATATCCACCCCAAAATAACTTACATGTATACAAAAAGATACATTACATAGTTATACATAAAAACCATCCATATATATATAAAAACACACAAATACATATACAAGTTAGTAAACTAATCTAATTGAAGTGAGTCGACCAAGACTAATACACCAATTATCTTTTGTGTAATCATGTTTTGTTTCGCGTGGTCAAAATGACATCCTTATCTTATTCTTTTTCTTCTTTTAGGAAAACTTAAAGAAAAAGAAGAAGGTTAAAAAAAAAAAAAAAAAAAAAAAAAAAAAAAAAAAAAAAAAAAAAAAAAAAAAATGTCTGTAAGAAGTATACAAAGGTTTTCGCTTTATTAAGTTTCTCTTTTTTTGTTGTACTTTATGAGAGATATATAAGCTATTTGTTTACTTATTGCTTGTATATATATATATATATATATATATATATATATAATATATATATATATATATATATATATATATATATATATATATATATATATATATATATATATATATATATATATATATATATATATATATATATATTTTTTTTTTTTTTTTTCTCCTCTGGTGGGCAAAGGCCAGAGGCCTACCATTGTTCCACCAGAGTTGGGAGGAAAGTCGGAAACATAGTCAATTTACAGGCCGACATGACCTGATACACGGCGTTTAAAGGTGCTTAAGTCATAGGAAGTTGGGAAAATAGATGAAGGAAGTGTGTTCCAGACTTTACCAGTAGAGTAAATGTAAGATTGAGCATAGAGGTTAAGTCTGGGGTCAGAGAGTTGGACAGAGAAAGGATGAGACTGTGTAGAAAGACGAGTCGCACGAGCCCTTCTTAATGGAGGAGGTATGCGACGAGAGAGTTCAGAAGAGCAGTGTCCATTGTAATAGCGATAGTAGAGAGAGAGTGACGCAACATTTCGACGGGCAGAAAGAGATTGGAGAGAATTAGTGAGAGCAGGAGAATTGATAAGCGAAAAGCTCTAGACTCCACCTTTTCCAGGAGAGCTGTGTGTGTGGAACCACCCCAGATGTGTGACGCATACTCCATACAGGGGCGAACAACACCCCTATACAGAGCAAGCAACTGGGGTGGTGTGAAGAAATACTGAAGGCGCCTCAGAACACCCAACCTCTTAGAAGCTTGTTTAGAAAGAGAGGTAATGTGATCCTTTCCAAGAAAGATCACGAGAAAAAGAAACACCGAGAATATTAAGGAGAGATGAAGGTTTGAGTTGCGTGTTTTCGAAGAAGATATCGTAGTTGTGTGGAAGATTGTGTCGAGTAGAGAGATGGAGGAATTGAGTTTTTGAGGCATTGAAAACGACCATGTTTTTCTTTGCCCCAATTTGAAATGAGAGATAGATCAGAGGTTAGTTGCTCCAAGGCCACCCTCCTTGCCTCTATTAACTGTTGCTGGGAGGGCGTCTTTCAAATTGAAAAGAGTAATGAAGGGTGGAGTCATCAGCATAGGAGTGGATAGGAGATGAAGTAATAGAGAGAAGGTCATTAATGAAAAACAGAAAAAGTGTTGGGGATAGGACAGATCCTTGAGGAACACCACTATTAATAGATTTATAGGATGAACGGTGGCCGTCTACAACAGCTGCTATAGAACGACCCGAAAGGAAATCAGAGAGAAGGTCACAGAGAGAAGGATAGATTCCGAAAGAGGGAAGTTTGGAAATCAAAGCTTTGTGCCAGACTCTATCGAAAGCTTTCGATATGTCCAGCGCTACAGCAAAAGATTCACCGAAATGCCGAAGAGCGGAGGACCAAGAGTCAGAGAGAAGGGAAAGAAGATCACCAGTAGAGCGTTTCTTTCGAAAGCCATACTGGCGATCTGAGATAAGATTAGAAGAATTGAGATGTTTCCAAATCTTCCTGTTAAGGATAGATTCGAAAACTTTAGAAAGAACGGAGGTTAAAGAAATAGGACGATAGTTAGAGGGCTGAGAGGGGTCCCCCTTCTTCGGCACAGGCTGAATGAGCGCACGTTTCCAGCAAGAAGGGAAGGTTGAAGTAGAAAGACAAAGACGAAATAGTTTACCAAGGCAGGGTGCAAGCTCGGAAGCACAAGTTTTGAGAACCACAGGAGGGATACCATCAGGACCGTACGCCTTCTTAGTGTTAAGCTCAGAGAGAGCAGAAGTGACGTCTTTAGAAGAAATTACAATTTTAGGCATAAATGAGTTAGAGGGGGTTGAAGGAGTAGGAACAGCTCCGGAATCGTCTAAGGTTGAATTTAAGGCAAAAGTTTGAGCAAAGAGTTCAGCTTTAGAGGAAGGCAAAACGGCAGTTGTACCGTCAGAAGATACTAGAGGAGGGAAAGAGGAAGAAGCAAAGTTAGAGTTGACATTTTTTGCAAAATGCCAGAAAGGGCGAGAGGAAGAGGAGCCAGAAAGATTATTGCATTTGAGACGGAGAAAAGAGTTTTTAGTATCTCGAAGAATAGATTTTGCACGATTCCGGGATGAAATATAAGATGCATGAGATTCTGGAGTTTGAAGACGACGGTAGTCCCTGAAGGCAGCATCCCTGCGGCGGATAGCACGAGAACAAGCAGAGTTAAACCAAGGTTTATTAGGTTTAGTGGAAGGGAAAGAATATGGAATGTACGCCTCCATGCCAGAGAAAATCACCTCAGTTATGCGCTCAGCACACTCCGAGGGACCCCTCCCACGGAAACAGTAATCATTCCATGGAAAATCAGAAAAGTACGACCGCAAGTCAGACCAGTTAGTGGCACCGAAATGCCAGAAACGTCTCCTCGCCGAATGGCGGGGGCCGTTCTTGCGGAAGACTTGAAGAGACAGGACAAGATACAGAGATAAGAAGGTGATCGGATGAACCCAGAGGAGGAAAGAGTTTAACAGTATAAGGAGAAGGATTAGAAGTTAGAAAAAGGTCTAGAATGTTGGGTTCATCACCAAGACGGTCAGGGATACGGGTAGGGAGTTGCACCAACTGCTCAAGGTTGTTCTGGATAGAAAATTGGAAGGCGAGTTCACCAGCTGGATCTTGAGAACTAGATGAAAGCCATTGGCGGTGGTGAACATTGAAATCACCTAATATGATGATTTCGGAGAAAGGGAGAAGAAGAAAGAATGTGTTCTATTTTGGAGTTAAGATAGTCGAAGAATTTTGGATAGTCTGTAGAGTTAGGAGATAAGTAGACAGAACAGATAAATTTAGTTGTAGAGTTGCAAGAAAGTTTAAGCCATAAGGTAGAGAATTCAGAAGACTCCAAATTAGAGACACGAGAACAGACAACATCGTTGCGCACATATGCGCAACATCCGCCTTTGGATGAAAATTGAGGATAGAGACAGTAGGAGGAAACAGAGTAGGGCTTGCTGTCAGAGCACTCAGACACCTGAGTTTCGGTTAAGAATAGGAAATGAGGTCTAGAAGAAGAGAGGTGGTGTTCGACAAAGGGGAAATTAGTAAAGAGACCACGAATGTTGCAGAAGTTTATGAAAAAAGAAGATCGTGCACCAGGGCAAGTCGGCATAGAGGTCTTGGTGGCACCAACCCCATCACCGGAGGCCACCAACTCCCAAGTGGTGATGGGGGAAGGAGTGGATGAGGGGCATTCTTTGGATGCCGCCCCTCGTAGCATATATATATATATATATATATATATATATATATATATATATATATATATATATATATATATATATATATATATATATATATATATATATATATATATTCAATGTAATTTGTATTATTTGAATGATTTTGCGTGAAGTAATTTTTACATTTAGAATATAATTTTAGTTGTGTAATGGCTGAAAGATATTCTGTCAACCACCCTGTAAAAATGTATGAATAAATCTTTCCTAATTGTCGCTACTGGAAGATTTAAAGAGAAATTACTGACTTGGGGAGTCAAACTAATATTCGTGCCTCGAAAAGTTTATATGTTTAATATCGCTGCTGTTACAATCTAATTTTGGTAATTCAAATTACAATCTTTAAGGGAAAAGTTAAAAAAAAAGTATTTTATTTCTTCAGTTATGTGGTTGAAGTTAAGACGAGGCTGAAAAAGTGAATAATTCAGATACGAATCCAATCCCTTTAAACACCTCCTGGCCTCCTCTAAAGAAAAATATCTGGTTTCATGAGATAGTGATGTTCTCAGGGGTAAAATCTAAAATCCACGATTGTTCCATCAGATGTAGAATGAAAATATGAGCTAATTACCAAATACCCTCTTATATTTCTCATCGTCATTACAAAGACTGTTAAATAACTATTTCCAAAATTAAATGAATTAAATGTATTACCTAACCTTCATTAAAAATCATATTAGTAAAGAAATTACTTTAATCCTACTTGTAAAATATTTATAGTTCACTCTCGCTTAATTATTAATATATCTCCAAGAATAATCTATGCTTTTGGCACAATAGTCAATATAATGTGTAATGGATTGAGGCAAGTTTCTTCCTCATTCTTCAGACTCGAGGAATATATATATATATATATATATATATATATATATATATATATATATATATATATATATATATATATATATATATATATATATATATATATATATATATATATATATATATATATATATATATATATATATAGCGGCAATCCTCCTCCAGAGCAGAGAAATTCCAGGTTACCATGGAATGTTGAGTTGAAAGACAGGTCAATAGAAAATGAGACACAGTTCCCGGTGCTGTCCCGCACCTAGCGCAGACGGGTGTGGTAGTTTGATTTATTCGGATTTTCAATTTGTAGTGTTGGGGGGTTTTGGTGATGGACGCTTTTAGCTTGATTAATGTTGTTTGTGTAGGGATGAGGAGAGTGTCGATTGTTTTTTGCAATGTTTGAGAGTTGGGGGGGGGGTATTTTAAAAATGTTGCTAGGTTTACGCTGTCATCGATAGTTGACTGTAAGGATGGTGGAGATATGTTTGGTGTGGGAAACATTATTTGTGGGAGGAGGGATGTTGTGTAGGATAAGTTTGTAGAAAAGTGAGGGAGATGATGGAGGTTGTTTTAGTCAGTGTCTGTTTGGGTTTGAGAGAACGGGATGGCAAGGGTGATGAGGGGTAATAGTGTTTTGGTGTAGAACTGTGTGCCTATCATTTCTAAGTGAGAGGTTATGGGAAGTATTTTGGTTTCATTGAGTATGCATTGTTGTTGGTAGGTAGTTGAGGTGCATCCAGTTATTATTCTCAAAGCTTTGTGCTTTGTGATTTGAAGTTTGTTTATGTTTTGTTTGGAAAGAAATGGGTACCATAAAGGAACTGAGTTGAGGACGGGGAGTTTGAATTGTTTATATGTTATGATAGCTGTGTGTTGACGATTGCGTATATTAGCATTAGCTATAATTTTTAGTACGATTAATTTTCGGTTTGCAGATAAGTGATATTTTGTAAGAGTTTAGAGAAGGTAATGTGAGGATCTAAAGTTATACCTAGTATCTTTGGTTGTTGGTTTTGGGGGATGGGTATGTTGTTTAGTAGGATTTGGGGGTGTGAGGATGATAGTTGATGGTCAGTTGTGATGAGTGCTATTGAGGATTTGTTGTCGTTTTAGCCCCTTGAAGGCATTCCCTCTAAAAGACTATTTATATATATATATTTATATATATATATATATATATATATATATATATATATATATATATATATATATATATATATATATATATATATATATATATATATATATATATATACATAAATTCTTTAGCAGGTGCGCTATTACATTAAGTGGATAGGAAATTAAATAACCTGCAAAATATTTCCTTCTGGCAACTGAAAAAATTTATACTGTAAGAAATACGTAACTATGAAACGTTTCCAAATATGTGGTAAATAAATATGTAGTTTTGAATTTCGCTTCAAACATATTTCAAGAACTTTTTGTATTTATGTTATATATATTATATATATATATATATATATATATATATATATATATATATATATATATATTATATATATATATATATATATATATATATATATATATATATATATATATATATATATATATATATATATATATATATATATATATATATATATATATATATATATATATATATATATATATATATATTATATATATATATATATATATATATATATATATATATATATATATATATATATATATATATATATATATATATATATATATATATATATATATATATATATATATATATATATATATATATAATATATATATATATATATATATATATATATATATATATATATATATATATATATATATATATATATATATATATATATATATATATATATATATATATATATATATATATATATATATATATATATATATATATATATATATATATATATATATATATATTATATATATATATATATATATATATATATATATATATATATATATATATATATATATATATATATATATATATATATATATATATATATATATATTATATTATATTATATATATATATATATTATATATATATATATATATATATATATATATATATATATATATATATATATATATATATATATATATATATATATTATATACATCTTTTTTTATTAAATCCTGTTAATATATATCTCCAAATCATTCATCGAATCATAAAATAAGTTGATATTTTTTAAAATAATTTTTCTACCTCTCATCTACGTACAGTCTTGAACAAATATCTCATTTCATTTTGAACAGACTTTTCAAAGCTTTTGTAGTTGCATCAGCCTTACTTTTCGAATCCAAATCTCGACAGTCTGCTTTCATTTATTTACCAAAATTATTATTTTTTTTTTCTTGTCAAATTACATTTTTTTTCAATTTTTTTAGAGCCAACGTGGCAATCTCTTCTTAGTCTGTGATTCTGTGTTTAATTTTCTCATGCAGAGAACTTTCTCCAAATCCTACGTCCAGTTTGAGGTTTTTAAAAACATATACTTTGCATAACCATTTATCTCTCAGTTCCTTACCCTCCCAACCATCTTCCTTCATAATTTCCCTCTCTTGGTTCAGAATCTTTCTCATTCCTTTACTCTTTTTCACCAATAACTAACTTTAATATTGCAGACTCATTCAAACTCTGCTGCCAACAGCTTCTGCTGTCTTTCTTGAAAGTAAGCGATCAGTATTATGTTATCTGCAAACATTAACGCATTAGAATCCTGTTTTATCACCTCGGAGACATCACGATCTGTGAAATTGCCTCATTTTAACTATTTACAGTTTCCTTTAACAACCCAAGCAACTTATACAATACTCTAAATTCTAAATTCAAAAGAAATGATCCTCTCTTGATTATTCCTGTCATATATATATATATATATATATATATATATATATATATATATATATATATATATATATATATATATATATATATATATATATATATATATATATATATATATATATATATATATATATATATATATATATATATATATATATATATATATATATATATATATATATATATATATATATATATATATATATATATATATATATATATATATATATATATATATATATATATATATATATATATATATATATATATATATATATATATATATATATATATATATATATATATATATATATATATATATATATATATATATATATATATATATATATATATATTATATATATATATATATATATATATATATATATATATATATATATATATATATATATATATATATATATATATATATATATATATATATATATATATATATATATATATATATATATATATATATATATATATATATATATATATATATATATATATATATAATAATTTAATTATATATATAAATATATATATATATATTATATATATATATATATATATATATATATATATATATATATATATATATATATATATATATATATATATATATATATATATATATATATATATATATATATATATATATATATATATATCCTTTCTCTTTGCTTTTGCCCTCTCTCTCTCTCTCTCTCTCTCTCTCTCTCTCTCTCTCTCTCTCTCTCTCTCTATATATATATATATATATATATATATATATATATATATATATATATATATATATATATATATATATATATATATATATATGTATATATTTTAAATGACAAATTGATCAAAGTTATAGAGAGAGAAAAAGACATAAACTCTCTTCACAGAAAAGCTATTTTTATTCTATTTGCAAAGCTTTTATTTTCAATTTATTTCATTATTTAATTAAAAACTCCTTTGAAGGAAATAAATCTTCAAAAGGGGGAATAAAATAAGCAACTCGAAAGACATCGTGCAAATAATTTATATATACAATATATATATTATATATATATATATATATATATATATATATATATATATATATATATATATATATATATATATATATATATATATATATATATATATATATATATATATATATATATATATATATATATATATATATATATATATATATATATATATATATATATATATATATATATATATATATATATATATATATATATATATATATATATATATATATATATATATATATATATATATATATATATATATATATAATATATATATAATTATATTATATATTAATATTTTTATATTATATATATATATATTATATATATATATATATATATATATATATTATATATATATATATATATATATATATATAATATATATATATATATATATATATATATATATATATATATATATATATATATATATATATATATATATATATATATATATATATATATATATATATATATATATATATATATATATATATATATATATATATATATATATATATATATATATATATATATATATATATATATATATATATATATATATATATATATAATTATATATATATATATATATATATATATATATATATATATATATATATATATATATATATATATATATATATATATATATATATATACAATTTATTGGTTTTTGAGTTATATTCACATATAATCGACAAATCATTTAGAAAAGCAAAAACTAAATTCTATTCCATAAAAATAAATGAACACTCAATAGATAAAAACTTTTTAACCATTCCACACATAAACATTAAACATTTAAAAAAAGTAATTCCAAAAAACATTCCCTTAGTCCCATCCAAAAATATTATCTTAAAAAAAAAAATTTAAACCCCCAAAATCCCCAAGTCCAAACCCCCCATGCATCTATAGTATACCATGTTTGGGTTGTTATCTAAAATATATAGGTGAAACCACTGACTACAATAGAAGATTATTCCAGCATAAATATGACCTACAAACAGACAACCAAAATTCAGCCCTTACCATACATAGACAAGAAAATAACCATATTATTAATCTAAATGATAGTTGTACCATTAAACATATAAACAATTATAATAAAAGAGAAATAACCGAAGCCTTCTGTATAAAAAATTTAACAAACTATAATCAAAATGAAGGTGACTACAAGATTGATCAATTACAAAATTCTATCATGTGCCGCTCTCCATTCTTTAATAAATTTTACAATAACCAACTACCATTATGAAAATCTAGAACTACGAAAAGAAGATCGCAGCATCAGTTATACCTGAAAGAGGCTCCAAAACGGAGCGAAAGTTTGTTTATTAATTTGATTGTAATTTGAGTATATTTTGCATAATTTCATGATTTGGTGTTTATAAATAAAGTGTAATCTCTCAATTTGCATTGGTCAACCTAGGGTTTAAATAATAATAAATAATAAATATATATATATATATATATATATATATATATATATATATATATATATATATATATATATATATATATATATATATATATATATATATATATATATATATATATTGAGAAAGATTTATTTTTTAGATGGTGGTTTTAATTTAGGGCGTGGAAATAATGATTGTAATTTGGTGGACATTTGTGATTAATTTTAATAATTTGCAATTAAAATTATTTTTAATTGCATATACTCGTATATATATATATATATATATATATATATATATATATATATATATATATATATATATATATATATATATATATATATATATATATATTACTCTGGTTAAAAATAATAATAAATCATTCTCAAATCGAATAACGACATGTTCAAATACAAATTCATTGCTTTTGAAAGTGATTATCAATGATAATTGAGATAATGGAAAAAGGGGAGAGTTTTCCAGATTTTACCATTGAAGTAAATGTAAGATTGAGCATAGCAGTTAAGTCAGGGGTAAGAGAAGAGGATTGAGAAAGGATGGAGCAGTGTGGAAAGAATTCTCTCACGAGTCTTTTTCAGACGAGTAGGTACGCGACAGGAGAGTTCAGAAGGGCAATAACCTTTGTAATATGGATGGTATAAGGATGCTAACGGAAAGAGATTGGATAAAGTTAGTAAGAGTGAAAGAGTTAATTAGACAAAAATCCCTTGATTCCACACTTTCAATTAATGCAGTGTGAATGGAACCAATCCAAAGATGAAAGGCATAGTCAGTACAAGAAAAGAGGACAAATATCTGGAATAGTTTGAAGAAATTTTGAAGACAGCTCAGAACATCCACCATCATTGAACTTGTTTTCTAAGAGAGATTATGCAATCCTTCCAAGAAACGTCAAGATGTAAAAGTATCATCGACAGAGGAAGGTATGAGTTGAGCGTTTTCGAAGAAAATCATATGAGTGGAAGTTTATACAAATAGATAGATGAAGGAACTGAATTCTTGAGACTTAAAAAGCAATCATGTTTTCTCTGCTCGCAATCAGATATTTGAGAACTATCAGGAGTTAGTAGTTCCAAGTCAGCTCTTTCAAAATTATTATTATTATTATTATTATTATTATTATTATTATTATTATTATTATTATTATTATTATTATTATATATTATTATTATTATTATTATTATTATTATTATTATTATTATTATTATTATTATTATTATTATCATTATCATTATCATTATCATTATTATTATTATTATTATTATTATTATTATTATTTATTATTATTATTATTATTATTATTATTATCATTATCATTATCATTATTATTATTATTATTAATATTATTATTATTATTATTATTATTATTATTATTATTATTATTATCTTCCCCTATATTCCAGTTTCCAAAACAATAATGTCTCTTAGTAATCTTTTGTTATACGTAAAATGTTCGAAGAAGTAACCAAGAGACTATTATTATAATTATTATTATAATTATTATAATTATAATTATAATTCAAAAGTTTGTTTGCGAAATTTACCTGAATTTATATTTATCCAAATTTATAACTTTTAAAATTAATTATTAAAATTTTTTTTTTTTTTTAAATTTATATTTATTTAAATTTATATAGATGTAAATTTATCTAAATTTATATAGTTTCCGATTATGATTTCAACTTCTTAGAATTTTGAGATTTCGATTTATGTATTCCACAGTAACTATTTTACAGTTGTAATTATAAAATATAATTTTATAATAAATATAATTATTTATATATAATTAATAGGGAATAATCTGTATTGGTTTCTGTATTTTTACTTATAATTTCTTCTTTTTAAAATTGTTTTATTCAACTTATAAAATAAGTAAATAAATAAATAAAAAAATAAATAAATAGAACAATATTATTATATAATTACTTTATTTAATTTTTTTTTATTCAGTTAATAAGTGAAATATTTCGCCATTTAACCTTAGAGTTTAATAGCATTCTATCAGGCAATTTGTAAATTTTTAAATAATTAAATTTAAAATTGACTTAAAAATAGAAACAATTGAAAAATCATGCATGCATTACCTATTTGAAATAAAATACACACACACACACACACACACACACACACACACACATATATATATATATATATATATATATATATATATATATATATATATATATATATATATATATATATATATATATATATATATATATATATATATATATATATATATTATATATATATATATATATATATATATATATATATATATATATATATATATATATATATATATATATATATATATATATATATAATATATATATATATATATATATATTACAACCTATAATTTATACGATATTATACAAGAGTATTATTGAATAAGATAGCTTAAT
>SEYY01022307.1:67500-72500 GCA_009176605.1 Armadillidium nasatum | reverse complement strand
GAGGTCAGCTGTTCCAAAGCCACCCTTCTTGCGTCAGTTAACTGCTTTTAGGAGGGGCGTCTTTCAAAGTGAAAGAAGTAATAAAGGTAAAAGTCATCAACATAGGAGTGGATAGGTGATGAGGAAGAAAATGGTTTGGGGATAATGCAGATCCCTGAGGAACACCACTATTTATATATTTAAAGGAAGAACTTTGGCCGTCTACAACAACTACTATAGAACGACCAGATAGGAATTCAGAGGGAAGGGCAGGGAGAGAAGGATAGATTCTTAAAGAGGGACGTTTGGAAATCAAAGTTCTGTGCCAGACTCTATCGAAGGCTTTCGACATGTCTAGCGCCACAGCGAAAGATTCACCAAAACACCGAAAAGCTTAGGACCAAGAGTTGGGAAAAAAGGGAAAGGAAATCACCAGTAGAGCGTGTTCTTTACGAAAGCCATACTGGCGATCAGAGAGATAAGATTAGAAGAATTGAGTTTTTTTTCCAAGTCTTCCTCTTACAGATAGATTCAAAAACTTTAATAGAACGTAGATTAATATATAGAACAATTTTAGAGTGTTAAGAGGGGTTCCCTTTCTTCAGCACAGGCGCAGATATTCAGCAAGAAGGGGAAGTCGAAGTAGAGGTATAGAGACGAAATAGTTTACCAAGGCAGGGTGCAAGCTCAGAAACACAAGTTTAGAGGACCGCAGGAGGAATGTCATCAGGACAATACGTCTTCTTAGTGTTAAGCTCTAAGAGAGCAAAAGTGACCTATTTAGAAGAAATTACAATATTAGGCATAAATGGGTTGGAGGTGGTTGAAGGAGAAGGAATAGCTCCGGAATCGTCTAAAGTAGAGGCTAAAGTTTGAGCGAAGAGTTCAGCTTTAGTAGAAGGTAAAACGGCAGTTGTGCCATCAGAATATACTAGAGAAGGGAAAGAGGAAGAAGCAAAGTTTGATTTGATATTTTTTGCAAAATGCCAGAAAGAGCAAGAGGAAGAGGAACCAGAAAGATTATTGAATTTATGAAGGAGGAAAAAATTTTTGATAGATTTTTCGAGATAAAATATAAGTTGATTGAGTTTCTGGGGTTTGAAGACAAAAGGTAATCCATTCAGGTAGCATCATTGTGTCGGATAGGTTTGTTAGGTTTAGTTGAAGTGAAAGAATATTGAATGAACACCTCCATGCCAGAGTGAATAACCCAAGTTAGACTCTCAGCATATTCCGAGGGATCACTCCCACGGAAGCAGTATCATTTCATGGGAAATCAGAGAAGTACAACCTCAAGTCAGACCAATTAGTCCCATCTAAGTGCTAGAAACGTCTCCTCGCAGATATAATAGAGAGAAGGTCATGAATTTTTTAGTAAAAAATTTATCATTTATATATATATATATATATATATATATATATATATATATATATATATATATATATATATATATATATATATATATATATATATATATATATATATATATATATATATATATATATATATATATATAATATATATATATATATATATATATATATATATATATATATATATATATATATATATATATATATATATATATATATAAAACTTAACTCAGGTGCTTGAGGGTGTCGGTTCGACCCCACTTGGAGATCCTAGTTACATACTACCATATTAATATATTTATGTCATACATTTGTGTCTACAAAATTTTAATAAACAAGCAAGTTCCCTCCAGTACCTTGAAACTAAATATTTATTATATTAATCCTTTATTATATTTACCATTGATTATGCATTATCAGCGAATTATCGTGAAATATATAAACCTACTTACAAAATAGATATCTATTTCGTAGATATCTAATGACTGTCTGATAACCTAAAAATATTTGTCCAATAAAATTTGAATATGATAATTCTATTTTGAAAATGTCGCTTTCGATGATATTGGTGTGAAGTGCAACATTTAATACACTTAAAGCCTTATTCCCCCTTTTATTAGATAATAGACCATGACAAAAGGAGACAGAGATTAAGATGCAATTGTATTAAGGTTTTGGACAATTAGAATTCGAAATGACTTGAAACGGATTAGCGAGATTACAACGATGAGAGAGAAAGAGGATTACTATTTTGAAAAATAATTATCTTTCGGCAGTTTCTACGGTGCCAAATAATCTCACTTGGAAAAATATTTAAGGAAATTTTGAATTCTGACTAAAATAGGTTTTGTACTTCAATTACATTTTAATAATTTCAAATATTTTTCAAACATACTTTTATTTGCTTCTTTTTTCAGTTTATACACACACACACACTCACTTATTCTCTCTCACTCTCTCACAAAACACACAAATACACTATATATATATATATATATATATATATATATATATATATATATATATATATATATATATATATATATATATATATATATATATATATATATATATATATATATATATATATATATATATATATATATATATATATATATATATCATGTAAATGAATGTAATTTTAAAAAAAAGAAATCTCTTGCCGATTACAACATCATTTCCAATTTCGAAACCGCAATTAAAATTTTTATTATTTAAAAAATTAATATTCAGATATCTGCAAACCTTTTTATTTGCTCATTTTAAGAACTGTTTCGATATCTTTCGATATTCTTTTTCTATTTTCTTCTTTTAACTTTGCTACTTTTCATCACCTGTATTCAACACATTTATCTCTCTCTCTCTCTCTCTCTCTCTCTCTCTCTCTCTCTCTCTCTCTCTCTCTCTTCCTTCTATTTAACGTTATTGCAAGTGGATCTCTAATAGAGGCAAATTTGAAAATAAACTGTGTTATTTTCACAATTAAATATATAATCTTTAAAAAACATTTTTTTAAAGTCTGATTTCTAAGAAAATGTTTTGAATGTCGAAAGTTTATTTAAAAATGTTCCTCTGAGTGAAATAGTGGACAGTAATCTTAATTCCTCATTCTCTGATGCAGCAACGATCTATGAATCATATAGATCTAGTAGTATTCAAGAACTATTACGTATACCTACGAAAGATATGTTTCTATCCGATGGAAAATATTTTCAAAGGAATTAATAGCAAGGCTATAGGTAGTCGTTTAGGTCCATCCCATGTGTCATTTTCAATCTTTATGGTTTAATAATTGACCTTAAATCAGCTTTCTGTAGAAGTTATATTTTTATGATGGTTCCTCACTCTTTGGATCAATAGAATGCATTGAGATGCTTCTCTATTATTTTAATACAAAACTTTCTAAAATCAAAAAATACGTTAGAGACTGAAGAAAATTGTTACCGAAAATTTCTTGACGTTAATATATATATATATATATATATATATATATATATATATATATATATATATATATATATATATATATATATATATATATATATATATATATATCGGAGGACTAATTTACATAAGAGATGCGGAAATATCGGAATTCTGGTCAAGTTAAAGACAGACATGTCTTTGACACGTCTTTTGAATTTATACAATTCACAGAAGTTGGGAAAATATATATAGGGAATGTTTTCCAGATTTTGCTAATAGAGTGTATGTAAGTTTGAGGATAAAGGTTTAGTCTGGGTAAGAAAGTTGGATAGAAAAGGGATGAGAGTGAATAAAAAAGGCGTGTCGCAAGAGTCTTTCTCAGTGGAGAATGTATGGGATGGGAGAGTTCAGCAGAGTAGCGCCCTTTGTAATAGCGATAGCATAGAGAGAATGATGTAACCATTTGACGGGTAGAAAGAAGTAGAGTAGGTTAGTCAGAGAGAAAAAGTTGATAAGACGAAAAGCTCTAGACTCCATATTTTTAAAGGGAATTGAATGAGTGGAACCACCCCAGATGTGTGAAGCGTACTCCATACAGGGGCGAACAACATCCTTATAAAGTGCGAGCAACTGGGGTGGCGTGAATAAATTCGGAAGGAGCCTCAGAACACTTAACCTCTTAGAAGCTTTAAAATATTAAAATATTAAAAACAGAAAGATTGACTCTTGTCTTTTCGGATAAAAAACACAAGTCAAGTAGAGAGATAGAGAAATTGCTTTTAGGTGGCATTGAAAATGATCATGTTTTCTCTGCCTTAATTTAAAGGATCAGAAGTTAGTTTCTCTAATAACACCTTCCTTGCATCAAAAAACCGCTGCTGGCAGTGGCATTTTTAAAATTGAAAGGATAAATGAAAGGTGTAATCATCGTCTTAGAGGTGGTTAGGTGGTGAAGTATTAAGAGGAAGGTCATTAATAAAATGGAAAAAAAAGAGAGTTTCTGAGAGGATAAATCCCTTGAGGAAGAAAATCTATTCATAGATTTAAAGGAAGAAAGGTTGACATTTATACATCAGCTGCTAAAGAACAACTTTTTTTTGAAATAGGAAATCAGAGCCAATTCCACAGATAGAAGGACAGAGTTTCGTAAGAGGAAAGTTTGAAAATCAAAACTTTGTGCCAGACTCTATGGAAGACATTCGAAATGCCCATTGCAATAGCGAAAATTCACCGAAATGGCGAAAAACGGAGGACCAAGTGTCAGACAGAAGGGAAAGAAGATCACCAGAAGAGCTCTCTACCAAATTCATTCTGCCGATAGGAGACAAGATTTGAAGAATTGATATGTTTCCAAATCTTCTAGGTAAGGATAGGTTCGAAAACTTTTGAAAGAACGGAGGTTTATGGAATGAAACAATAGTTATATATATATATATATATATATATATATATATATATATATATATATATATATATATATATATATATATATATATATATATTATATATATATATATATATATATATATATATATATATATATATATATATATATATATATATATATATATATATATATATATATATATATATATATATATATATATATATATATATATATATATATATATATATATATATATATATATATATATATATATATATATATATATATATATATATATATATATATATATATATATTCCATACGGAGATTGAAT
>SEYY01022307.1:60000-65000 GCA_009176605.1 Armadillidium nasatum | reverse complement strand
AGCCAGATGAACGAATTGACTCATTCCATAAAATTTACATATTAAACTCATGTTAACAATAAAATTTCATTTTTAGATCCTTCCATATTACAAAACAATTTATATTTGTCATTTAATATCTATAGAAGACCTACCTCCCGAAATCAATTACTGAACGCATTTTCAGGTCATGCTAATTACATTAAACAAAATATAATATTTAATTCTTTTTCGTGAGCATTAAATCTTACAGACTTCATATACATAGATGACGAAATTTCTTTTGTTTATCACCAATTTTTGACTCTCGGCTATACACAGAAATATATCTATAGGCAACACCTTAGGGCCTTTTTTCGTTTTTATGAAGGTATTAATTATTTATAGCAACAAAATCCACTTCAAAATATGTTGGTTGATCTATGTGCAAAAACTATGATACAACTCCAATTTACTATAAAAAAAATATTTTTAAAAAACATCTTAAGTTTACCTTCCCTGATACTTTGTCTTCTGCATTAATTACAAGTAATACTACTAATACCGAGAAGATAAGGAGAGTGTATAGAATGCCTTGTAGCAAATGTCAAACGGAATACTACGGGGGACCATTAAAACTCTTCAAGTGCGTATTTCATGGCACAAGGTCGAAGTTAGACTCTGCAACACTAATAATGACAAATTTTACGTATCACGGAATAGTATTCCATAGGTTGGGACGATGCATTTTTTGTTTTTCTCTATAGAATAAAAAAAGATGAAGAGATTTATTGAATCCTATTACATATAGGATAATTTTAATTTCTTCCCTGGATTTTTTAATCTGGACGATATCACTTACCGATATGAAAAGACTCTATTAAAAAATCATTAAAAATTTTCTCACCCATTCCAAAAAACAACTAAATATTATACAAATAATAATTTCCGAGTGCTTGAATATATATATATATATATATATATATATATATATATATATATATATATATATATATATATATATATATATATATATATATATATATATATATATATATAATATATATATATTCCTTTCCCACAAACGTTGGATGTTGAGAACCACAAGCCACAACGCTTACCAGCATTCATTCCCTTATCACTCTTTTCCATTCATTCCTCTCCTCCGTCAACCGCATACACTCCTTCCATCCCAGCCCCTATCCCTCAATAAATCCTTGAACCCACTTACTCAACCTCCCCTAGGTCTCTCTCTACCTCTTTCACCTTCCACTTCCGATACAAACACCTTTTTACAAAGTCTCTCTTCATTCATCCTACAAACATGCCCAAACCACCACAGCATGTTCTATTCAGCTCTCTCAACCATATCATTTTATTAATCCCAATCTTATCTAATAAGATTCTACCATACATTTTACCCACTAAGCAAAATTCTACCCCTATAACTCCCACACTGAAATTTATCGCCCTTTCCCTTAAATAAAGGGACCATACACGCATTTTGCCAATCTTGAAGCACTTTTCCCATTACCTAACATAAATTAAATAACCTCACTAACCAATTTACTACACTTACCCCCCCCCCCATTCCAATAACATCTCTCCACTTATCCTATCCAAACCTGTCGATTTACCCCTCTTCACTTGCGCAGAGCTTAACCAATTTCTTCTATCGAAATCCCACCATCAATATATATATATATATATATATATATATATATATATATATATATATATATATATATATATATATATATATATATATATATATATATATATATATATATATATATATATTATATATATATATATATATATATATATATATATATATATATATATATATATATATATATATATATATATATATATATATATATAATATAATAAAAAAATAAAAAAAAAAAAAAAATTTTTTTTATATATTTTTTTTAATTCTTCCCAATTAAGGTTATATATTATATATATATATATATATATATATTTATATATATATATATATATATATATATATATATATATATATATATATATATATATATATATATATATATATATATATATATATATATATATATATATATATATATATATATATATATATATATATATATATATATATATATATATATATATATATATATATATATATATATATATATAATAAAACTCATAATATTTGATTGATAATGTTTGTTTTTATATATTTTTTTAATTCTTCCCAATTAAGGTGTGGGGAGACTTTCAATTTCTCTTGAAGGTCTTTAGAGATTTAAAAAAAAAATGGTAAGGATTTCGGATAGACATCTGTTTCTTCTCTTTTAAGCCAATTAATATAAATTATTTTATAAAATTTATATATATATATATATATATATATATATATATATATATTATATATATATATATATATATATATATATATATATATATATATATATATATATATATATATATATATATATATATATATATATTTTATTTTTTTTAAAAATATGTAGTCTCTTTTTCATAAAATTGTTTGTTCAAAAAGATTTTAAACTCTTAAAAGAAAATGCGAGGTCTTACAAATCATGTAATATTTTTATGCAATTTAATATAAATATTTATAAGTCCACCAATCATTTGGTAGTAAGATTATCACTAACTTAGAAGTTACCTATAAAGTTTTTGAGAGACATGGAAATGATTCAATTCAAATATATATATATATATATATATATATATATATATATATATATATATATATATATATATATATATATATATATATATATATATATATATATATATATATATATATATATATATATATATTATAAGCACACCTGACAAAAAATTATTGATTTTGAAAGTTTAAAATAGTTAAAACATTAGGTGCCGTTGCCAGTATGGCTGGATATAAATACTTGTGAAACGCGCGACGGACGTCATTGATTAGGAAGAGGTGCAGTGAAGTGAATGATACTAGAGATGTGTGAAAATGGTCTTCAAGGCATGCATAAATGAATGACTAAAGTAGTGTTCTCATTTGTGGGTGTTAAAGTTGTCTAAATTGCGAGTGTGTCGTAGCATACGGTCATACGGATGTAGCATCAGTGGCAAGAACCCAGGTTAACAGTAAATTCCGTTGAAATTGTGATCGAAAATCGATTCTGAATGATAGGATTTGATCTCGAACGGGCGGATCTCCAGGCTTGTGAATCTTGATTTTCTTTCATCCAGGTAAGAATTGACGCTACACGTTAACTCAGGCCCATCACTCCTATATATGAAAGAACACTCGACAGAAACAGAATAGGATGAACATTTGGAGTCGAATAGCAATCAAAATTCTTTCCCTCACAGCTGTCCACAAGTTTGCACTTAGGATAGGCAAGGCGACATTAAATTGCTAATGACTGCAAACATGTAATTTGGTCAGACGAATTTCATTTCTGTCTGTATGGGATTGAAGGTCGGCTTTGCATGCATCATCGACCACTCAAAGCTTTCAAAGAGGACTGCCTGCAAAGCGTGGTTCACTGTGGGGGAGGATTTGGGATGCTTTAGTTTTTTTTTAACCTCTTTGGAATGTAGTTTCCAATTAAGGTATCTATGAGGATAACCCACTATAATTATATAGTGCTGTTGCTGTTATAGATGCTCTTTGCACATCATTTGGAGGAAGGGCATACAATCCTCTACTCTATATTCCAGAATGAAAATTGTAGAGATCGCATTCAGAAATTCGTGTTTGCTTGGTATGATGAACATTAGAGATCAATCGCACACCTTGACTGGCACTCAAATTCACCTGATTTTAATCCCCTAAAATTTGGGTGCCAACGTAGGTGTGCGATTTATCTCTAATATTCATCAACTTAAGAAAATATTTTCAGCCTTTGATCTCTATAATTTTTATCCTGGAATATAGTGTGAAGGATTGTATGATCTTCCTGCAAAAATGAAGTGCGGAGAAAAACGTAATTTTCAGCAGCATTATATAATTATAGTGGATCATCCTTACAGATATCTAAATTAGAAATTACATTCCAGAGACGTTAAAGGACCCCCAAAACATCAAAAATTCTTCACCACAGTGAATCGCGTTTTCCAGCAGTCCTCTTTGAAAGTTTTGTGCGGTCGACAATACAAGCTACGCTGAGCTTCTTTCATACCTGGAGCAATGCATTACACTACAGGATACGTATTAACGAACTAAGCAATTCTTTGATGCAAGAGAGGCAGAACACTGATGTTGCATCCATCCAGTCACTTGTCCTGTCAAATGCTCGATAAAATCGCAGTTGTTATTCGTACTCATGGAGATACTATCTACTATTAAGTGGGTGTGGGACACAAGATGACTTATATTTTTCCAGTGAGTGTCTATATTCGGAATTTGCCTAAAGGAAGCTGCGATAACTAGATCCCCATACATATAATATATATATATATATATATATATATATAGTATATATATATATATATATATATATATATATATATATATATATATATATATATATATATATATATATAATAAAAGACCATCAAACTCGTCAAAAAATTATAAAAATACTTTCAATCACAAAAAATAAAAACTTAATATTATAAAATTCAAATTTTTAATATATTTAAATATCCTTATCTTTAAAAAGAAGATCGAAATAAATCTTCTTATTTCAACATTTCAAAAACTTTTCTTAAATAAAGACTTGGTTGGCTTTTAATTCCTTTTCATCTCATTCATTTGAGGCAAATGTCAGGGAATCGTTTGCAGAATAATTGAAAAGTCTTCCAAAATTTGGGGAAATTGTCTTCCAAAGTTTGCTATCAAATATAAGGTTGAAAGCATATTTAATCAGTTATAAAGTTATATATATATATATATATATATATATATATATATATATATATATATATATATATATATATATATATATATATATATATATATATATATATATATATATATATATATATATATATATATATATATATATATATATATATAATATATATATATAATATAAATTATATTATATAATATATAT
>SEYY01022307.1:52500-55000 GCA_009176605.1 Armadillidium nasatum | reverse complement strand
ATAAATATCGCAGAAACTTTGGAAAAAAAAAAACTTACATTGAACGACTAAATAAATAAACATAATGCGAAAAGTCTAAGGAATAAAAACGCCAATACAAATTTTTGAAACGTTTCATTAAACGTAGACACCATCAACTCCATGACACGAAATACATCACACACACACATACTCACCAAAAATATTAACTGTGTAACAGAAAGATGGCTCCAATAACGGTAAATGTGCAGAAAATCTTGATATAAAATATATCATTATTCAGAGGATTGCTAACCACTAGATCTAAAGTTTCTTCTGAGTTATTTAGGAATCTGCGCTCATATTATCAGGCAGGTTGAGAATCTGTGAGAAGGGTTAAGGTAAGGATCGCACCTTTTTTAATATTTCGAATCGACTGTGTTTCTTTGTAGAGGCCGTGACAGTAAGGTGAATGAAACATTGCCAGCTGTCTATCTTCCCCTTTTACTAATATATATATATATATATATATATATATATATATATATATATATATATATATATATATATATATATATATATATATATATATATATATATATATATATAATATAATATGTACATATAATTACAAAACCATTAAATAAAAAGATAAAAATAATAAAAAGTTAAAATTAATGGGATCAACATAGTGTTAAGATCGGCAATAGCAGAAATAGGAATAAAAATTTAAAACGCACTATATATTTCAAGGTATAAACTATCCTTCTCATCAGGTGCGATAAGATTGAAAGAAAGGCTAACCTTAATTTTTCTTTTATTCTTATCGCACCTGATAAGAAGGATAGTTTATACCTTGAAATATAAAGTGCGTTTTAAATTAATATTGTATACTTTTCATTTCCAATTAATTACTATCTTATTTCACACAAAATAAGATAAATGATTCAAATTACAAAGCAATAAAAAATAAGATATGATTGAGATATTTCTCTCACTTTTTCTTTAAAATAAGAAACCGCAAAAGATAGGGAGAGTAAAAGAATAAGAATAATATAATTAAGAATGAAAATAATAATACGAAAAAATTAATTAGAATAATTATTAAAAGTGAAGTATGTTCTTATAAAGAAATTTGAAGGGAAATTTTTAGATTGCTAAGAATAATATGATTCTTGAAGCCTCAAGAGTTCTCGGTAATTAGATAAAAAATATATATAGTTGAAACAATAACATATTTTATGAGAATATAGAAATATTCCAGTTCTGTATATTCGTATTTTAAATGAGTATAGTTAGATAAGTAGTTTTAAAAGAGGAAGAAGTTCAAAGGAAGAAATATGGTTTCTTAATGCCCCCCCCCTTAAAAAAATATATATATATATATATATATATATATATATATATATATATATATATATAATATATATATATATATATATATATATATATATATATTATATATATATCTGTAAAAAGAAAAAAAAAAAAAATAAGATAGGGGCAGAGCTAAACATGAAAGTTTGCCAGCAGGATGTGGAGAAAGTTATTTTCCTACAGTTCTCTTTCGCATCTCAACAACACCGTAAATTGATTTATGCAGAAGATGCCATTTCTACCTAATAACACATTACAACATTAAAAATCCCGACAAACCTTTTTTCATACATTTCAACAAGAATTCAGACATCTGAATTATTTGAAGAGACGATGAAAATTTTTTATTTCTACTCATTTCCTCTGATTTCATATTGCTTCCACTAAAGTTCCTGTGCTTCATCCCTTGAAGATTTCCGATCTGTATACCTGTAAATTAGGTTGGTTAGCAAATTATCATTTTAATGGTATTTAGTCTACTTCTCTTATTTTTTTCTGAATATTTACTGTCCTTCTAATTTATTCCCTGTAAAAATTTGTTTTATTTTAAACTATCTTGCATAAGGTCTTAAGACTTATTCTTAATAGAAACTCAGGTGTCTGAGTGTTTTGATATTAAATCTTGCTCTATTCGTTCCTGCTGTCTTTTTCCATAATTTTCATTCCAAAGATGATGTTGCATTTTGTATTTTTTTTTTTTTATTTTTTTTTTTTTTATAAAAGTTCACATCTCACGGGCATTGCCCTATTCGAGGAGAGGAACTTTTCTAGGTAGTATATACCTAGGATCCCGAAGTGGGATCGAACCGGCGCCCTCAAGCACGTGAGTCAATCACTTTACCGTTTGAGCCACGGTATGCTCACATGATACTAGTTACGGGTCTTCCTGACATTCTATCCTATAATTTAGCTTCTCTTGCCAATCAATAAAAACTAATTTATACTGTTTATTTATCTCATAGCTTTGTCTTTAATCAAAATACTCTGACTAAATTTTTCTGTGGTGTACAATATATTTATCTCCTATCTTTGCTTTTTACTCTAAATACTCAGCTCATATTTAGCTCTGCTTTTTTTTAATCTAATCTACTCTACCTAAGTAAAATCTTAGATTAGAACACATTCTCTTTCCTCCTCTCTCTTAAAGTCATTATAAAGAGTTATT
>SEYY01022307.1:45000-50000 GCA_009176605.1 Armadillidium nasatum | reverse complement strand
TCTCTCTCTCTCTCTCTCTCTCTCTCTCTCTCTCTCTCTCTCTCTCTTCTCTCTCTCTCTCTCTCTCTCTCTCTCTCTCTCTCTCTCTCTCTCTCTCTCTCTCTCTCTTCTCTCTCTCTCTCTCTCTCTCTCTCTCTTGTTCGTTTAGAAGAGAATATAATGTATGTACTCATATGCGCTCATATAAACTCGAATTACAAGTAAATTCATGGACCAAAAAACGCATTTACACATACACATACACATCACTCACCATATATAATATATATATATATATATATATATATATATATATATATATATATATATATATATATATATATATATATATATATATATAACATCAAGGAAAGCTAAAAACAAAGAGATTGATTGATGTAAAACGGGAAGGCAAGCGTTCCATATGTCCCCATATTATAATAAGAAATTTCTTTTTTCTTTCCTTTTAAGCCTTTATGGATTAAATAAAAATGATATATATATATATATATATATATATAATATATATATATATATATATTATATATATATATATATATAATATATATATATATATATATATATATATAATATATAATATATATATATATATATATATATATATATATATATATATATATATATATATATATATATATATATATATATATATATATATAATATATATATATATATATATATATATATATATTATATATATATATATATATATATATAATATAAATATAAAGAGGCAGCTCGTCATTATGGTCCACAGGGTCCCGACTTCACCGGTAATTATTTTTAGCAAATAAATTTTTTATTTGAAAATTAGTTATTCTACTTTCATTTATTTAATTTAAATTTTTTTTTTTGGATATAAATATTTGTTGTAAATTCAAAATTAACTGCCGAGAAACTTAAGAAACTTAGATTGTTATATTTTTATTTTATTTATGGGCCTGTTATTCTTTGCCCGATTACCTTTATTGGTGTGAATATATAACAGTTACAGGCACTTACGAGTCTTGTGACGTCGATTCCTTTTCATTATATATCTTATATTGGGGCCGCTTTCGTGGTGCCCAATGCAAATACTGATGAAATGTTTTATTTTTTTTTTTCTGTTTGAAACTTAATGGACTGTCGTGTATTCGAAATACTGTATTATTTTATTATTTTTTTTATTATTTTATCATATATTTATTATCTTTTTATTATTATTTTTATTATTTTTTTTTTAATCAATATTTCTTAATGTAATGTTTTTTTATTTAGAATTATTAATAAAATTTAATATAAGCATAACTAATAAAAAATGAAGTAAATGTTTTTCATAGAATTTCAAGAATATATTTACACGAAAAGTTTTTATCAGTTTTCATTGTAATTTAAAATATTGTAAGGTAGCTCTTAATAAAGATAATTAAAATGGTGTGGTGGAGATGGGCATAAATAACTACACCATATATTTATTTATGCATATATGTTTTCAAATACTGAAATAATGGATTTTATAATATAGAAAAGTACTTAATTAAAATATAATATATATATATATATATATATATATACTATATATATATATATATATAATATATATATAATATATATATATATATATATATATATATATATATTATATATATATATATATATATATATATATATATATATATATATATATATATATTATATATATATATATATATATATATATATATATATATATATATATATATATATATATATATATATATATATATATATATATATTTCTAGATCTATATTAAATCTTCCTAGTTCTTCTTCAGGCTTTTTCCTTTACTCCGCACCCATTTTTCAGCACACAAACAGCATTAATAGTCACAGAGACGGGTTTCTGGCATGCTTGATGTCTTGCCAAGTTTTTACATTTCTCAGTGTATTAAATGGTCTTCGAAATGGTCTTCAATGGCATGATTGAGGCATAAAAATGTGTATAGAATGTTTCTTAGCTGGGATCATTGTCTCAGTGTCTTTTTGAAACCTCTTCTACTTTCAACTTCCTTTGTAATTTATATTTGTATATCCAGATTCTGCATCATAAATCAACTTCATTATAAAATGTTCAAAATTTAATAATCAGAAAAAAACTGTTTTTCCTTTAGAATCTTCTAATGCTATATCACAGACTGTGGTTGTATCCATCTTCCAAAAAGTTGTAGTGTCAAGTGCGAAGATGCGTAATATTCCCTCAGTAAATAGTAGTTCCTGGAAAATCTACCAGAGAACCTAAATAAGGGATAGAGAGCATTTTTCTCATCATAATATTTAAAACTGGAGAGTTTGGGCGGTGCTATTCTGTTGTCATCTTACTATTCCTTGGATTTGTAAATTTACACCACTAATCTCAGCACTTACCTGGGCAGCAACTAATAAACCTTGGCTTATATAAAAGAGTCATGGAAAGCTGTAGCCTTCCATGGCAATACACCTATGGATTACTAAGTTGGACAGTCTGAAAAGATGAAACTGAAAGCAAACCACCAAAAAATGCTAGCATTTATCTTCGATTAAAATCTGTCAATTTCCTAATTGATCCTTAAATTACATATATGCAAATTAAAGAATCACTTGTGGAATGCCACCAAACTGAACTCAGAGTTCTCGGATGCAAGGCTCGTCTCGTTCACTTTATTAAATATTAAATTGTCCTTTTCTTTTTCGAGTTTTGTTAACAATTAGTAAATAAAAACATCTTTTTCAGTTTTTATTAACAGCAATAGATGTAGTCACTATTTTTAGTTTATTTAAATCGTAAAAGTTTAAAAATAAAGGACAATAAGCACTCTCTCTCTCTCTCTCTCTCTCTCTCTCTCTCTCTCTCTCTCTCTCTCTCTATATATATATATATATATATATATTATATATATATATATATATATATATATATTATATATATATATATATATATATATATATATATATATATTATATATATATATATATTAATATATTATATATATATATATATATATTGTGTGCATTCCAGTCTCTATGTACTACTAAAGAGTGGCAATACCAAACTGTAATCTGTGTGACATTTATTACTTGAATTACGTATTGTCCCAATTGCATTACAATTGTTCTAACATTGCAATCAATAATAGGAATTGAATTAAATTACTAGTAAGAGCATTAATTAATTTGCTTGTATAATAAAAGAGACATTGAAAAGCCAAGTCCTGTTGATAAGACATTCAATTTAATGTCTTGAGCAATTAATAGAATTGGGGTTTTAATGAATAGTGTTAATGATGGTAAATCAACTGGAGACATATTATTGTTTATATTAATATTAATTATTAATTAATTGTATTAATTTTATTAATTTATTGTTTTTAATTTTTTCATTTTATTATAAAATAATTTTGATTCAAATTTTGGGTTGATTTTATTTTAATTATATTTTTATAATTATTGTCTAAATTAAAAAAGAAAATTTAAAGAGTTTTAATAAAATTTAATTTAAAATTTTAGATTTTGATTTAATTTTAATTTAATAAAATTTTAATAAATATTTTTATTTAATTGAATTTCAATAAGATCTTCATTTTAATTAAATTTTTTTAATTAGTTAATTATTTTAATATTTTAATTGTGGTATTTTAATATTAATTAATTTTAATAATATTTTATTTAATATTAACTTTAATTAATTTTATTTAATTTTAATAAAATTTTGGTTTAATTTTAATTTAAATGAATAAAAAATTTGGGTTTATCTTAATAAAATTTCAATTTAATTTTATTTTAATAAAGAAATTAATCAATTTAATTTTAACATTTTAATTAATTTAAATTTTAACTCAAAATTTATTTTAATATTAATAAAAGTTAACTAAATTTAATTTATTAGGTAATTTAATTTAACTAAATTTTAATTAATAATTAATTTTTTTCATTTTGATTAAAAATATAAATTAATCTAATTTTAAAAAGATTAAATCAATTATTTCCTAAATTTTATTTTTTTAAAAATTTTAATTTTAATTCATTCAAAATTGATATTTAATTTAATTTTTTTTTAAATTTTAATTTTAATTCATTTTAAAATTTAATTTAATTTTAGAAATTATTAAAAACTTTAATTTTAATTAAGTAAATAAATTTACTTTTAATGCAATATAAAGAACGAAAAAAAATGTAATTAAATCAAAATAATAAATATATTTTTTAATTATTTTAATAAAATTTTAAGTACTTTTAATTAATTTAAATTTACTTTTAATGCATTGTAAAAAAAGTGCAAACATTGAAGTGCATTTAAATATTATTATTATTATTATTATTATTATTAATAATAATATTATTATTATTATTATTATTATTATTATTATTATTATTATTATTATTATTATTTATTATTATTATTATTATTATAATTAATACTAATATTTTTATTTTAATCCTATTATAGTTTTAATTATTTTTCTCGTTTGAATTCAATCGACATTTTCTCGTTTCGTTATTATTATTATTATTATTATTATTATTATTATTATTATTATTATTATTATTATTATTATTATTATTATTATTATTATTATTATTAACAATATTATTAGTATTAGTTTTATTATTATGAAACTTTTCTAATTTATATTGTTCCATTTCTCTCACCTGAGTAGCCATTTTCTTTTTTTATTTATTTATTTATTTATTTTATTATTATCACTTTTATTATTATTATTATCATTATTATTATTATTATTTTTATTATTATTATTATTATTATTATTATTTTTGTTATTATTATTATCTTTGTTATTATTATTATTATTATTATTATTATTATTATTATTATTAATATTAATATTATTATTGTTATTATTTTATTATTATTATTATTATTATTATTATTATATATTATTATTATTATTATTATTATTATTATTATTATTATTATTATTATTATTATTATTATTATTATTATTATAATTATTATAATTATAATCTAGTGTTTATCATTTTTATTA
>SEYY01022307.1:17500-20000 GCA_009176605.1 Armadillidium nasatum | reverse complement strand
ATTATTATTAATAATAAAAATTAATAATAATAATAATATTTTTATTATTATTATTATTATTATTTTTATTATTATTATATATTTTATTATTATTATTATTATTATCTTTATTATTATTAATATCTAATATTATTATTAATTATTATATTAAATTATTATTATATTATTAATTATTATTTTTTTTTTTTTTTTTTTTTTATTATTTTTTATTATTATTATTTTATATATTATTGTTATTATTATATTATTATTATATTATTAATTATTATTATTATTAATTTTAATATTTTTTATTATTACTATTACTATTAATTATTTTCATTATTATTATTATATGGCAAGTATATTATAAATGGGTAGAAAAAGGTCTTTAAAATAATATTTAAATAAATTGTTAATAATTTAAAATATTATATTATATATAATATATATTATAATATATATTAATATATATAATATATATAATAAATAATATTTTTAATAATAATACTATATATTATTAGTTATTATAATTATATATATATTTGCATATATATTATTATAATTATAAATTATATAGAAATATATTTTAATAATAATTATTATAATAAAAGAAGATATTTTTATAGATATTTTATATAATATATATATATATATATATATATATATATATATATATTTTTTATTTTTTTTTTTTTTTTTATATAAATATATATATAAATAGATATAGAGAGAGAGAGAGAGGAGAGAGAGAGAAGAGAGAGAGGAGAGAGAGAGAGAGAGAGAGAGAGAGAGAGAGAGAGAGAGAGAGAGAAAATATAGAATTAAATAAAAAATAACAAATATAATAAATAAATATACTGATAAATAAAATAAATGAATACTTAGGATAAAAGTGGATGAAAAGATAGAATATTTAATGGAAAGAAATAAGAACAAATATCAAAAATTTAAAAGAGTCAGATTAATATTTAGAGGAATTAGAAGACCGAAGATTAGCCCTGTGCAAGGGATTATCTTCTTCAAAGCATTAACAGCTGAAGATTGAAGGATATATTTGATACGTGGACTTCAGAGAGGGCGAGCAATTACATTATTTGAAAATATTTGTAGCTGTAATTGAGGTAATTCATTCTTTACTGACAAATCCTTTCAGGAACTAAAAGGCCAGAAACATTTATATCAGGAAATATATTCAGTAATAAATATACAATACAATAATAGTATATATATATATATGGATATATATATATATATATATATATATATATATAATATATTTATTATATATTTTTTATTTTATTATTATTTTTATTTAGTTATATTATATATATATATATATATTATATATATATTATAATATTATATATTATATTTTATATATATATATATTTATTTTTTATATTTATATTATATAATTATTATATAATATATATATATATTAATATATATATATATATATATATATATATATATATATTAATTATATATAATTTATATATATATATATATGTATATATATTATATATATAATTAATTATAATATATATAATATAATATATATATATATATATATATAATATATATATATTATATATATATATAAAAAATTATAATTTATTAAAAAAACAAAAAAAAAATTAACTCAAAATTTAGAAAACTGAATTGCATTAAGCCTAATTATGCCCTGAATGGCAGAATTACTTAATAAAATCACAAAATAACTAAAAATATTACTATTAAAAAAGCATACGAATTGTAGTACAATAGTGACGTCATTTTTAATATAGATAGACCAAAACTTCGATATATCAGTTGGTTGATACATAAATTTGAATATCGAAATCATTATTTAAATTTAAAGGCATTGCAGAAGAAAATTTATCTTCAAGGGGTACCCCAAACCCAATTCAAGTTTGTAGAACATTCCTATACTGAAAAATCGTTCTAACGAAATTCTTAATAATTAGTGTACGGAAATTTGTATGTTTTATTATAGTAGTATTTTTAGGTATTTGATGTATTTTTTTTTTTTTAATAAAAGTGATCTTCTAACTCAAATTAAGCTTAATTTAACTTATTTAATTTAATTTTATTTATTTTCATTTATCTGTCCTTATATTTTTGTAGAATGAAAAATAAAAAATTAAAAGCTGATGTTTGGTATTATCAAATATAAATCCATTGAAAAATACCCATTGTGTAATTTGTGTAATGTGCATCACACTTGAAGCTAAGATAAAATAACATGTCATCCTTCACAATATTTATATTTATATGGTAAATATGCATGATTCGTCTCTTACCTAGTATTTAGTTGTTATTCAAAATATAAACTGGAAATATAATGTATATTGAAGAAAAAGAATAAAAATGGGTCGGAAAATCAAATTCGCTAAAATAAAATGCACTTAAGGTAATAAAATTAGATTTCGACCATCATAAAGCTTGACTTTTGTCAGCAATTTTGACAATATTTAGTAAGAAATTCTACGGGGTAAGATAATCGAAAAAAATATAT
>SEYY01022307.1:5000-7500 GCA_009176605.1 Armadillidium nasatum | reverse complement strand
GTCCCTATAGAGAGAAAGCAACTGGGGTGGCTTGAAGAAATTACAAAGGCGTTTCAGAACACCCAACCTCTTAGAAGCTTATTTAAATTGAGAAGTAATGAGATCTTTCCAGGAAAGATCAAAACAAAAAGATACACCGAGAATATTAAGAACAGATGAAGGTTTGAGTTGTGTGGTTTCAAAGAAGATATCATAGTTGTGTGGGAGATTGTGTCGAGAGAAGAGAGGGAAAAACAGAGTTTTTGAGGCACTGAAAACAACCATGTTTTCTCTGCCACAAATAAAATACGTGAAAGATCGGAGGTTAGTTACTCCAAGGCTACCATCCTCATGTCTTTTAACTGTTGTTGGGAGGGACGGCATCCAAACTGAAAGGAGTAATGAAGGGTGGAGTCATCAGCATAGGAGTGGATAGGAGATGAAGTAATGAGAGAATGTCATTAATGAAAAGTAGAAAAAGTGTTGTGGATGAAACAGAACCCTGAGGAACACCACTATTAATAGATTTAAAGGAACAACAGTGGCCATCTACAACAGCTGCTATAGAAAGACCAGAAAAGAAAGTAGAGAGAATAGATACCGAAAGAAGGAAGTTTAGAAATCAAAGCTTTGTGCCAGACTCTATCAAAGACTTTCGATATGCCCAGCACAATAGTAAAATATTCAAAGTAATGCCGATGAGCGGAGAACCATAGTTATAGTATATATATATATATATATATATATACTATATATATATATATATATATATATATATATATATATATATATATATATATATATATATATATATATATATATATATATATATATATATATATATATATATATATATATATATATATATATATATATATATATATATATATATATATATATATATATATTATATATATATATATATATATATATTATATATATATATATATATATATATATATATATATATATATATATATATATATATATATATATATATATATATATATATATATATATATATATATATATATATATATATATATATATATATATATATATATATATATATATATATATATATATATATATATATATATATATATATATATATATATATATATATATATATATATATATATATATATATATATATATATATATATATATATATATATATATATATATATATATATATATATATATATATATATATATATATATATATATATATATATATATATATATATATATATATATATATATATATATATATATATATATATATATATATATTAAACTCAGTAGAATATACCAGAAAAATATTTCAAGAAAAAATCTTGATAATACTCATATCTATTGACAATCGATACCTCAGAGAAATAAGAAATAAATTGAATAGCGCTAAAACATTGACGTTAAATTAATAAGGTAAAATAATATGACTAGCCGGACTTTAATCGTATTAATAATAATAATGATAATAATGATAATAATAATAATAATAATAATAATAATAATAATAATAATAATAATAATAATAATAATAATAATAATAATAACAATAATAATAATAAATAATAATAATAATAATAATAATAATAATAATAATAATAATAATAATAATAATAATATATAATTATAATGATGATAATAATGATAGTAATAATATGATAATCAAATAATAAATAATAATAAAATGCTAAAAAAACTAAATAATAAAATAATAATAAAGTAATAATAATGCTGCTGCTAAATATAATAATAATGAAGTTAAAATAATAATAATAATAATAAAAAATAATAAAATAATAATAATAATAATAATAATAATAATAATAATAATAATAATAATAATAATAATAATAATAATAATAATAATATATGATAATGGTGATGATTGTGATAATATATTATCACAAAAATTATAGTAGTAGTAACAATAATAAAAATAACTTGTATATATATATATATATATATATATATATATATATATATATATATATATATATATATATATATATATATATATAATATATATATATATATATATATATATATATTTATATATATATATGAGTAGAAAGGCGTGTCTCTCGAGACCTTCTCAATGATGCAAGTATGCGACGAGAAAGCTTAGACAAGGAATGTCTATTGAAACAGCGATAGTATACAGAGAGTAACGTAACAATTCAACAAGCAGAGAGTGAAATTAGTGAGAGCGAAAGAGTTCAAAAGACTAAAAACCCTAGACTCCACCTTTTCTAGGAGAGTTGTATGAGTGCAGAGAAGTCAGATGTGTGAGTCTTACTCCATACAGGAGCGAACAACATCCCTATAAAAAGCAAGCAACTGGGGTGAAGTGAAGAAATTCTGAAGGCTCTTCAGTACACCTAACCTCTTAGAAGCTTGTTTAGAATGAGAACTAATAGGTTCTTTCAATGAAAGATCACGAGAAAAAGAAACACCAAGAATATTAAGGAGAGATGAAGGTTTGAGTTGTGTGTTTTCGAAGAAGATA
>SEYY01022306.1:32500-38710 GCA_009176605.1 Armadillidium nasatum | reverse complement strand
GGGGGAGGGAAGTAGCACTCCCGAGGTGATGAAATTACCCCACAGTGGGTATATGGGATGTTAAGGGTACTTCCCATCTCTTCCCAGTGCCCAATGGTTCACCTTCTCTATATCGGAGTAAACTCTCCTTCGCACACACAAAACATTAATGCAGACACCATTTAAAAAAACAACAACAAAAAAAAAAAAACATCTAAATAATGCCCTAAAAAAAAGTAGCTTCGGAGAAGCCCCGGGGTGCGGTTTTCAAATATAGCCCCTCATTCACCCCTTCCCCCATTACCACTTGGGAGTTGGTGGCCTCCGGTGATGGGGGTGGTGCCACCAAGACTGCAACCAGCTTGTCCTATTTTTCCATTAATTTTTGAAATATTCGCGATCTTCACTCCAATTTCCACTTTAACTACTCTCTTCTTTAGACTCCTCTTTTCTTGTGAATGCGCACCTTTCCTTCTCCTACTGTCTTATCTCAATTTACAAAGCGGTGTTGTGCTAGTGCGCAGTGTTTGTTTCTTCTCTTATTTGGAGTCTTCCGAATTTTCACTTATGGCTTAGGCTTCTGCATATACGACTAAATTCATTTGTTCGTTTATTTATCTCCTAATTCTACTGACATCCTAAATTCTTCGACTATTTAAAACTCTAAAATAAAGCACATTTTCTATTCTTCTCCTTGCTCTGAAATCATCATATTAGGGATTTCAATGTTCACCACCGCCAATGGCTTTCTTCTACTTCTCATGATAAAGCTGGTGAAGGTTCCTTCCATTTCGCTATCCAAAACGACCTTGAGCAGTTGCTGCAGCTCTCTACTCGGATCCCTGATCGTCTTGGAGATGAACCCAACATTCTAGACCTTTTCCTAACTTCTAATCCTTCTCCTTATACTGTTAACTCTTTCCTCCTCTGGGTTTCTTCGATCACCTTCTTATCTCGTATCCTCTTCTATCTCTTCAAATCTTCCGCAGGAAAGACCCCTTCTATTTAACGGAAAGGTTTGTGGCATTTCGTGTGCCGCAAGCTGGTCGAACTTGCGGTATACTTTTATTTCCCATGGAATGATTATTGCTTCCGTGGGAGGGGTCCCTCGGAGTGTGCAGAACGCATTACGAAGGTATTCTCTCTGGCATGGAGGTATCCATTCCATATTCTTTCCCTTCTACTAAAACTAACAAACCTTGGCTTAACTTCTGCTTCTTCTCGCGCAATCCGCAGCAGGGAAGTTGCCTTCAGGGTTGCCATCGTCTTCAAACTCCAGAAACTCACTCAACTTATATTTCATCTCGGAATCGTGCAAAATATATTCTTCGTAACACTGAAAATTCATTTCTCCGTAGAAAAATGCAATAATATTTCTGGTTCCTCTTCTTCACGTTCTTTCTGGTAGTTTGCAAAAAAATATCAATTCTAACTTTGCTTCTTCCTCTTTCCCCCCTTAAGTATCTTCCCACGGCACAACTGACGTTTTACCTTCTTCTAAAGCTGAACTCTTCGCTCAAACTTTTCCTTCAAATTCAACCTTAGACTATTCCGGAACTATTCCTCCTCAAAAAACCCCTCCAACTCATTTATGCCTAAAATTAAAATTTTTCTAAAGATGTCATTTTGCTCTCTCTTGAGCTTAATACTAAGAAGGTGTAGGTCCATATGGTATTTCGTTCTGTGGTTCTCAAAACTTATGCTTCCGAGCTTGCACCCCGCTTTAATAAACTATTTCGTCCTTGTCTTCTTCTTCAACCTTCCCTTTTTGCTGGAAACGTGCGTTTCATCCAGCCTGTTCCGAAGAAGGTGAACCACTCTCAACCCTCCAACTACCGTCCCATTTCTTTGACCTCCGTTTTCTCAAAGTTTTCGAATCTATCCTTACAGGAAGATTTGGAAATATCTCAATTATTCAAATCTTATCTCTGATCGCCAGTATGGCTTTCGTAAGAAACCTTCTACTGGTGATCTTCTTTCCTACTTTCTGACTCTTGGTCCTGCTCATCGGTATTTCGGTGAATCGTTGCTGTTGCGTTGGACATTTCGAAAGCTTTCGATAGAGTCTGACACAAAGCTTTGATTTCTAAACTTCCTCTTTGGTATTTATCTTCCTCTCTGTGATCTTCTCTCTAATTTCCTTTTCGGTCGTTCAATAGCAGCTGTTTATAGACGGCCACTGTTTCTTCCTTTAAATATTAATAGTGGTGTTTCACAGGGTTCTGTCCTATACCTAACACTTTTTCTGCTTTTCATTAATGACCTTCTCTCTGTTACTTCATATATTATCCACTCCAATGCTGATGACTTCGCCCTTCAGTACTCCTTTCAGTTTGAGAGACGTCCCTCCCAACATCAGTTGATAGACTCGAGAAGGGTAGCCTCGAGCAACTAACCTTTGATCTTTCACGTATTTCAAAATTGGGTCAAAGAAAAAATGGTTGTTTTCAATACCTTACAAACTCAGTTCCTTCATCTCTCCACTCGACACATTCTTCCACACAGCTATGATATCTTCTTCGAAAACACTCTAATCAAACCTTCATCTGTTCTTAATATTCTTGGCGTATCCTTTTCTCGTGATCTTTCTTGAAAGATTACATTACTTCTGTTTCTAAACAAGCTTCTAAGAGGTTGGATGTTCTGAAGCTCCTTCAGAATTACTTCACGAGGCCACAGTTACGTGCTCTCTATTGGGGTGTTTTTCGACCCTGTATGAAGTATGCTTCACATATCTGGGGTGGTTCAATTTATACGGCTCTCTTTGAGAAGATGGAGTATAGGGTTTTTAGTCTCATCAACTCTCTTGCCTTTCTACACAGTCTCATCCTTTCTGTTCAACTCTTCGACTCCAGGATTTACCACCAAGATCAATCTTATTTATACTCTACTGGTAAAATCTGGAACACACTTCCTTTGACTTGCGTACTTTCAAACACCGTGTATCTGGACATGCTGGCCACCTTCGGTCAAGATATGATTTTTCCAGCTCCTGTGGAATTTGGTAGGGTTCCGGCTTTTGCCCACCGTAGGAGATAATATATATATATATATATATATATATATATATATATATATATATATATATATATATATATATATATATAAGATTTTTAAAGTCTGCTATAACCTCTCACAGACTATTTTCTATCTAGAAAATTAATGTCTGCTATTGGAATCGAACCAACAACTTTTAAGATGGTAAGTTTAGCTCGCTGACCACTCTGCTACGGCAGTGTAAAAGGGAATCGCATTGGAACTTGCACGATTTACTTTCACAGCTTTGAGTCAAGCCCAAAGGACTCCCCCGACTGCAACACGAGCAAGGGGCAACGGGGTCAAAGGCCGAGACCATTATTTCGCAGACAGTTATAACAAGATTTTAAAGTCTGCTATAACCTCTCACAGACTATTTTCTATATAGAAAATTAATGTCTCTATTGGACTCGAACCACAACCTTAAGATGGTAAGTCTAGCGCGCTTACCACTATGCTACGGCAGTGCAAAAGGGAATCGCAATGGAATTTGCCCACGATTTACTTTCGTGCGTCAAGCCCAAAGGACTCCCCCCCGACTGCACACAAGCAAGGGGCAAGTTTCATTGCGATTTCCTTTTGTACTGCCGTAGCAGAGTGGTTAGCGCGCTAGACTTACATTTAAAGGTTGTTGGTTCGAGTCCAATAGCAGACATTAATTTTCTATATAGAAAATAGTTTGTGAGAGGTTATAGCAGACTTGACGACTCGAAAGTAAATCGTGGGCAAGTTCCAATGTGATTCCTTATTGAACTGGCGTAGCAGAGTGGTTAGCGCGCTAGACTTTTCATCTTAAAGGTTGTTGGTTTGAGTCCAATAGCAGACATATATATTATATATATATATTATATATATATATATATATATATATATATATATATATATATATATATATATATATATATATATATATAATATATATTATATATATATTATATATTATATATATAATTAAAAAAAAAAAAAAAAAAAAAAAAAAAAAAAAAAAAAAAAAAAAAAAAAAAAAAGAAGAGAGAGAGAGAGAGAGAGAGAGAGAGAGAGAGAGAGAATTATGATTTGTGCGTAAGTTTGTACCGAATTCCTGAATGTCTAAATTTGGCGAGTAGTATATTCTTTTTTTTATATTATTTAATGGTATTTTTTCTTATTTTTATTGAAGATATTTTATTAAATGATTTGTTTATTTTTTATATTATTAATTTATATTATATTCTTTATGTCTTATGTTTTTTTTTTAATTTGTTTACCTGATTTGCAAAATTTACTAATGAGTAACTGTTTTTCATAGTATTTCGTTGCCATTTTATCGTAATTTACCGTTAGTCGACTATTTTCATATTTTCGTTATTTTGTTGTTTATAGTTATAATAATTATATCAAAATTGGTAGGCTTCCGGCTTCTGATTTATATTTATTTATTGATTCATAGCTGTTTATTTTTATCTTTTACGTAATATATTTCAATATGTTATTTTTTATTTTATCATTTCGTACGACAGTTTAAATGCCTGGCGTTCGATATTTTTCTTTACTTTATTCTTGTTTTATTTAGTTTTATATTAATTATTTGATTTAAATGTTTTAGTGAAATATCTTTTATTTGGTTTGATTATTATTTATTGTATTATACATTTCCCTTTCTATTTTATCATTTAGAATATTATATTATTATAATAGTTATTCTTTATTTTTAGAAAATGGCTGTAATGTGTTTACGTTATTTATTACATAGTCGGGAACATGTATTGTTATTTCTATTGTATATTATTCTTATCTGTTGGAAGTTCTGGAAGTGTATATATAGACCATAGTTTTCACTATCGAGGAGGCCTTTGAAATCCTGATCTTAAGATGGGAAATATTTCTTGATCATGAGATGAGAAATCTTCAACTGTACTGCTTATTATAGGGTAATGTTTGGTCTCAAACATCTGCTGTTTATTATAAAGTAGATGTGTATATTCTTGTCAAAGGTATACGACCAAAGTTCTTGTTGCTTATTAAAGGACAGAACGTAAATGCTTATAAAAGGTTTACGCCTATTTTTTGGACGATTTATATGAATGGTCGTCTGTATTGTTCCCAAACAGATTCCTGTCTGTGAGCTTGTTTGAACCCATCGGAAATAAAATACCTTCGAAGTGGCCTTTTGTATGTAAGCTATGCTACCACTATATATTTTGTAAATACTCTATATAATTATCATTTTATTTCTTTGTTTGTCCTTTGATATTTTATTGTTTGAAAGGTTTATTTATTCATAAATGTCACATCTTAGAAACATATTAATTTTCATTGGTGACAGCCGAAGAAGTTAATCTATCAGTGGCTTTGCGCTGGAACTATATATATATATATATATATATATATATATATATATATATATATATATATATATATATATATATATATATATATATATATATATATATATATATATATATATATATATATATATATATATATATATATATATATATATATATATATATATATATATATATATATATATATATATATATATATTATATATATATATATATATATATATATATATATATATATATATATATATATATATATATATATATATATATATATATATATATATATATATATATATATATATATATATATATATATATATATATATATATATATATATATATATATATATATATATATATATATATATATATATATATATATATATATATTCTTTATATTAATTCGTTGTGGTTATTAACCATCACTACCTAGATAAGCTCTTTCATGTGTCTCCAAAGTTGGTTTTGGTTTGGTGATCCTGCTGGCCACTTTGGGGATCCAGCAATTTTGATATGTACTGAGAAGATACTCACACATTTTGCGGTGTGAATGTGCAGGTGTTCCTACATGTTGCAATTATATCATAGTTCAGATTGACAAAGGAACATCCTCCAAATGAATTGTCAGTTCGTTGTCTAGAAAATTCTGATACACTTCTTCCGCAAGAAGACAATTAATTAAATATATGTGGGCCAATATGCTTATTTCCAATGAAACCACACCACTCGTTCACTGAAAATATGTGTTGAAAGTGCTTTCACTCGTAGTATGAGGATTATTATGAGCCTATTCATGGCTATTTCTGTAAATCTAATTCCCCTAAAATTATTGATATGACTCTATAATTATTATTTCATATTCAGAACA
>SEYY01022306.1:5000-27500 GCA_009176605.1 Armadillidium nasatum | reverse complement strand
AGAATATGGAATGTACGCCTCCATGCCAGAGAGAATCACCTCGGTAATGCGCTCTGCACACTCCGAGGGACCCCAACCACGGAAACAGTAATCATTCCATGGAAAATCAGAAAAGTACGACCGCAAGTCAGACCAGTTAGTGGCACCGAAATGCCAGAAACGTCTCCTCGCCGAAGCCGGGGCCGTTCTTGCGGAAGACTTTAAGAGACAGGATAAGATTTGGAGATAAGAAGGTGATCGGATGAATCCAGAGTAGGAAAGAGTTTAACAGTGTAAGGAGAAGGATAAGAAGTTAGGAAAAGATCAAGTATGTTGGGTTCATCACCAAGGCGATCAGAGATACGGATAGGGATATGCAGCAACTGCTCAAGGTTGTTCTGGATAGAAAATTGGAAGGCGAGTTCACCAGCTGGATCGTGAGAACTAGATGAAAGCCATTGGCAGTGGTGAACATTGAAATCACCTAATATGATGATTTCAGAGAAAAGAGAAGAAGAAAGAATGTGTTCTATTTTGGAGTTAAGATAGTCTAGTCGAAGAATTTTGGATAGCCTGTAGAGTTAGGAGATAAGTTGACAGAACAGATAAATTTAGTTGTAGAGTTGCAAGAAAGTTTAAGACATAAAGTAGAGAATTAAGAAGACTCCAAAGTAGAGACACGAGAACAGACAACAACGTTGCGCACATAAGCGCAACATCCGCCTTTGGCTGAAAATTGAGGATAGAGACAGTAGGAGGAAACAGAGTAGGGCATGCTGTCAGAGCACTCAAACACCTGAGTTTCGGTTAATAATAAGAGATGAGGTCTAGAAGAAGAGAGGTGGTGCTCGATAAAGTGGAAATTAGTAAAGAGACCATGAATGTTGCAGAATTTAATGAAAAAGGAAGATCGTGCACCAGGGCAAGTCGGCATAGAGGTCTTGGTGGCACCAACCCCATCACCGGAGGCCACCAACTCCCAAGAGGTGATGGGGGAAGGAGTGGATGAGGGGCATTCTTTGGATGCCGCCCCTCGTAGCATCTCCGAGGCAGTTCTATGTTTATATATATATATATATATATATATATATATATATATATATATATATATATAGCATATATATATATATATATATATATATATATATATATATATATATATATATATATATATATATATATATATATATATATATATATATATATATATATATATATATATATATATATATATATATATATATATATATATATATATATATATATATATATATATATATATATATATATATATATATATATATATATATATATATATATATATATATATATATATATATATATATATATATATATATATATATATATATATATATATATATATATATATATATATATATATATATATATATATATATATATATATATATATATATATATATATATATATATATATATATATATATATATATATATATATATATATATATATATATATATATATATATATATATATATATATATATATATATATATATATATATATATATATATATATATATATATATATATATATATATATATATATATATATATATATATATATATATATATATATATATATATATATATATATATATATATATATATATATATATATATATATATATATATATATATATATATATATATATATATATATATATATATATATATATATATATATATATATATATATATATATATATATATATATATATATATATATATATATATATATATATATATATATATATATATATATATATATATATATATATATATATATATATATATATATATATATATATATATATATATATATATATATATATATATATATATATATATATATATATATATATATATATATATATATATATATATATATATATATATATATATATATATATATATATATATATATATATATATATATATATATATATATATATATATATATATATATATATATATATATATATATATATATATATATATATATATATATATATATATATATATATATATATATATATATATATATATATATATATATATATATATATATATATATATATATATATATATATATATATATATATATATATATATATATATATATATATATATATATATATATATATATATATATATATATATATATATATATATATATATATATATATATATATATATATATATATATATATATATATATATATATATATATATATATATATATATATATATATATATATATATATATATATATATATATATATATATATATATATATATATATATATATATATATATATATATATATATATATATATATATATATATATATATATATATATATATATATATATATATATATATATATATATATATATATATATATATATATATATATATATATATATATATATATATATATATATATATATATATATATATATATATATATATATATATATATATATATATATATATATATATATATATATATATATATATATATATATATATATATATATATATATATATATATATATATATATATATATTGCACCAGGAAGGATTTAAGCGCAATATATCAGTACAAAGCATTTTGCTACCACATCACAATTTTGTGAAAGGAATCTCAGTTGTGTTTGACATTTGGAGATGAAAAGCAGTATTTAAAAATTAGCATTTTGCCTATTAAGAAAAGTTATCAGTAGAAATATGTGTTCAGATTTTAAGTTGTAATCTTTATTCAAATTGTGATCTTTGTCAAGTGTTGGAGTTATAGTTGTTGTTTTTTTAAATTTTCGGTTAAGGTTTTTGGGTTTTTGGGTTAAAGTTGTGAATTTTTTTTTTTGAATTCTAAGTTAAACGTTTCATATATTTACAGCATTGTCTTTATACAAGTGAAGTTACGATCAATATTGGATTGGTTCAAAGGCAAATAGCTCAGCTTACGAAACTTGGAAACCCGCGAGACGGGTAAGTTTAAAAGTTGATATAAGTTTTCTGGCGAAAGAAGTTATAATTGATGTTAAAAATTTTTGACTAAAATGATGAACTTTAAGTTTAAAACGATTAAAGCACTGCAAGAATCATTATTATTATTATTATTATTATTATTATTATTATTATTATTATTATTATTATTATTATTATTATTAGAACACCGAAAGCTATAATTAGTTTTTCTCTTACGGTGCAGGTTCCTGTCTTGCCTTCCATTCTTGGTTTCTAGTTTTGGCTGTGAGTTTTAGATTGCCAGTCGTGACTCATAGATTTTGATACCGGTTCTTGAGTTGGAAGTTGGTGGTGGCTTCAACTACCACTTTTGTATCACGATTTTCGACTTATGAAGGAGCAACTTTTGGATTGTGTGACTTTTGCTTCGACTTTCGTTTGCATGATTTAAGATTATAGCATCATCATTGGACACGGTTTGGGTTCTGGAATTCATAGTAGTCACGGCCGGTATTTGAGAATAAATATGTTCAGAAAATCTTCCTAAAACGATATCGGTGTTTTGAAACAGAGGACTTCCCAGACGAAGTGAAGTAGTAACAGGACACGTCGTGAGGTACGAATTGCAAATATTTGTCAATAAAAGCACCTTGTATATTTATATAAAAACATATTTATTGATTAGGTAACATTGGTTAGGGTTAGTGATAGGTTTCTGAAAGGTAGATGTTCTTTAATAATTCTTGGAAAAGTTTAATAAGTAAATTTTATATTTTTGCAAATTATATATTCCTGAAGCGATTTATATTATGTACTTGGAGAAAATTGTGCTTGTGATTTCCTCTCTTTGTAGCTTTAGTTTTCGTTGGAGAAGTTGAACCCTATATTATAAATTCGTTAACGGATACATCAAACAACATCAATGAAGAGAAATCCGTTACACTGGCGCCCGAACAGATGAAGCTTTACTGACGATACAGAAGAGGATACCAAGCTGTAAGTGATGTTTGAACTGTAAGTTATGCTTGAAAAAGAAAAATTTGTTAGTCCTTTTTTTCTGTCGTTTTTACCGCTTTTTTTATATATATATATATATATATATATATATATATATATATATATATATATATATATATATATATATATATATATATATATATATATATATATATATATATATATATATATATATATATTTACCCCACTAACTCATAAGTGGACTTGGGTTAGTGGGGTAAATGGTGAAAAGGGTTTACTTGATTACATATGTATTAAGAAAAGAATAAGAGATAGATTAATTGATGTGAATGTGTTTAGAGGAGCTGCTAGAGGGATATCTGATCATTATTTGGTGTTGGCTAAAATTAGAGTAAGGGGAGTTTGGAAGAAGATTAGGGATATAAGTAGAGCAGTAGAGGTTGTGAAAGTAGAGAGATTGGAGGAAGGAGGAGTATGGGAGCAATTTAGAAGAGAGCTTAGGTTAAGATGGGGTGAGGTAAAAGAGAGTGTTGTTGAGGGAGTGGAGGATGAAGGGGGAAGGTTAAGGGAATCTTTGGAAGAAAGTGCAAAGAATGATTGTGGGATAAGACGGGTGGAAGGGAGGTGTAAAAGAAAAGGAAGTGAATGGTGGTGTGAGGAGGTGAGTATTGTTGTGAGGGGTAAAAAGATAGCTTTTGAAAAATTTTTGGGTACAAATAGGATAGAGGAATGGGAGGCTTTTAAAGATAAAAAGAGGATTGCTAAGAGAGAGGTAAGAAGAGCGAAAGAAAGAGCAGATATAAAATGGGGTAATAAAATAGTGGAGGGATTTAGAGAAAGGAAAAAGATGTTTTGGAAGCAGGTGAATAAGGTATGGAATAAAGGGAAGGTGAGAGGAGGGGGGGATAGAGGGCTTAGACGGCGAAATAAAATAAGAAGAAAGAGAGGTTGGAGCAAGATGGATGGAGTATTTTAGTAGGTTGTTAAATGTGAGGGGAGGTAGGAGTGTGGCTGTGATGAGGGATAGGGGAGGGATGGTAGATGAGTCTGAGGGGGGGAATCCTTATAGAAGAAATAGGTAAAGCTTTGAGGAAAGTGAAAAGAGGTAAATATACAGGTGTGGATGGAATAAGTGGGGAGATGTTCCTGGGAGGGGGTGTGAGTGTGGTAGAATGGATGTTAAGATTATTTAATTTATGTTTGACAACGGGTGTGGTACCACAAGATTGGCAGGTATCATGTGTGATTCCATTGTATAAAGGTAAGTTTGAGTGTGGGAGTTATAGGGGGATAAGTTTACTTAGCGTTGTGGGGAAGTGTATGGAAGAATTTTACTAAATAAGGTAGGGATGGATGGGTCAGTATGAGAGGAACAGGGGGATTTCAGAGAAGGAAAGGGTTGTATGGATGAGGTTTTTACATTAATAATGATTGAAGAGAAAAGTAAAAAGAAGGATGTGTATTTGTGCTTTATGGACCTGGAAAAAGCTTACGATAGGGTACACAGGAATAAATTGTGTTAGGTCCAGAATGAATATGATATTGAGGAGAAAGTACAGGGAGGTATTAGAGCTTTATATCGGAATAGCAGGGCATGTGTAAGAGTGAACAGAATGGAGACTGAGTTTTTTGATGTAAATATTGGACTGAGACAGGGTTGTGTAATGTCTCCTGGGCTATTTAATTTATTTGTTAATAAAGTTGTTAGTAAAATGGATGGGGTAGGAAAAGGGGTGAGAATAAGTGAACATGATGGTATATGAGATGCAAATGTGTTGACGAATGCGGATGATGTGGTACTTTTGGCTGAAACCCATGAAAACTTGAAAGTGTTGGTGGATGAGTTTGTAAAGGGTTGTGATGATTTGGGTTTAAGAGTAAATGCGGGTAAGAGTAAAGTGCTGTGGATGAAAAATGGGGAGGAAGGGGAGAGGGGTGTGGTTGTGGGAGATGATTTACAAATTAAAATAGGTAGGGAGAAACTGGAGATGGTCACTTTATTTAAGTATCTGGGGGTGATTTTTGGTGAGGCTGATGTTCGTATGAGTGATGAAGTTGGTCATAGAATTAGAGAAGAGGAGAAGGTGTTAGGTGGTTTGAGGGATATTTGAGATAGAGGAAGGTTACCAAGGGAGGTGTAGGTGAGAATGTTAGAGGAATGCTTATACCGGTGGAGAGTGAGGTATGGAGGTTGAACGCTAGAAAGAGGGAAAAAATAGAAGTTTTTGAAATTAAAGGTCTGAGAGCGATTTGTGGAGTTAGCAGAAGATATAGAGTAAGGAATGTTAGAATAAAAGAAATGTGTGGATGGAGAAAGAGCTTGGTTGAGAGAGTTGAACAAAGTATGCTGAGATGGTTTGGACATGTTTGTAGGATGAATGAAGAGAGAATGGCTAAAAAGGTAATTGTTTCAGAAGTGAAGGGTGTAAGAGATAGGGGAAGACCAAGGGGAAGTTGAATGAGTAATGTCAAGGAGCTGTTAAGGGATAGAGGGAAGAATTGGGAGGAGGGTTTGCGGTTGACAGAGGATAGGAATGAATGGAAAAGATTAGTGAAGTGGTGAGTGTTTGGATGAATGTGGCCTGCGATAGATAACATCCCACGATTGTGGGAAAGGTTTTTAGCATAATATATATATATATATATATATATATATATATATATATATATATATATATATATATATATATATATATATATATATATATATATATATATATATATATATATATATATATATATATATATATATATATATACTATATATATATATATATATATATATATATATATATATATATATATATATATATATATATATATATATATATATATATATATATATATATATATATATATATATATATATATATATATATATATATATATATATATATATATATATATATATATATATATATATATATATATATATATATATATATATATATATATATATATATATATATATATATATATACATATATATATATATATATATATATATATATATATATATATATATATATATATATATATATATATATATATATATATATATATATATATATATATATATATATATATATATATATATATATATATATATAATATATATATATATATATATATATATATATATATATATATATATATATATATATATATATATATATATATATATATATATATATATATATATATATATATATATATATATATATATATATATATATATATATATATATATATATATATATATATATATATATATATATATATATATATATATATATATATATATATATATATATATATATATATATATATATATATATATATATATATATATATATATATATATATATATATATATATATATATATATATATATATATATATATATATATATATATATATATATATATATATATATATATATATATATATATATATATATATATATATATATATATATATATATATATATATATATATATATATATATATATATATATATATATATATATATATATATATATATATATATATATATATATATATATATATATATATATATATATATATATATATATATATATATATATATATATATATATATATATATATATATATATATATATATATATATATATATTTATATACATATATATATATATATATATATATATATATATATATATATATATATATATATATATATATATATATATATATATATATATATATATATATATATATATATATATATATATATATATATATATATATATATATATATATATATATATATATATATATATATATATATATATATATATATATATATATATATATATATATATAATATATATATATATATTAACTTTGTTAATAGTATTATCTTAAAAATTCGAATTTTAATCTATTAAAATATTTATTTTACTTAAAACACGTTGAATGCCGGAAAATTGGGCAAGCCCCATTATTGAATTTTTTTTTATTTCTTGACCGATTGAGCTGAAATTTTCAGTATAGATACTTTTTTTCCCGACGAAATTAGTCCATTTCTAACGTTTTTACGAGTGATTAACTGTTTAGAAGATATTTGGGGTCAAAAGTTGAAAAAAATTTAAATAGCGGGGTCAAACCACTGGTCCACATAAGCTGAAATTTTAGCTGAGCAATCTTAGCCCCAATATATAGATGTTGTATGAAGCGATTTTTGATATCACGTCTAGAAAAAACGTTATAGGCGTCCAAATTTTTTTTTGAAAAAAACCATACCCCTCCGGAGAAAAAAATTATTTAAAAAAAAAAATGCCTTTTTTTTTTTTTTTTTTTTTATTTTTAGATTTTGTTTCGAAGAGGGATAGTTCTATAACTTACGTTTAAAACATTATAAATAATTTTTGTTTGAAGAAAGATATAGTGTCTCAAACTTTTAAAATTTTTGAAAATTGGCACAAAAATGGACCTTATTTGAAGAGCTATATCTCGAAGAAAACGAACTAGATCAAATAATATATAGAAAAATATTGTAACCCCATCATTTATCTATAACACTTCCAAAAATGAGAAATGTAGTTATTGTAGTTTTTTTTTTTAAATATTTTTTTTAAAAAAGTTGGAATTTATTTTTTTTTTAAAATTTTTGACTTTCGACAGTGGGTCAGTTTTGAGCTAATAACAATTTTTCTTTACTTCTTACAGCAAAAGTTTTTTAGAAGATGTTTTAGCCAATAGACTTAGGAACAAACACTCCAAATTTCAGACCGAAAATATTTTTTATGTGGCCTCCCCGTAGATTTCAACATTCCTAAAAATTCCGAAATAACTCCTAAACTTTAACTCCCTCGCAAAAACCTTAGGAATGGAGTTTTTTCGTCGGGAAAAAAGCTATCTATATTGAAATTTTCAGGAGAATCGGATGAAATATTTTGTTTTGTGCTACGAGGCCCACCGGTGGGCCTCATGGCACTCAACGTGTTAAAGAAAGAAATATAATCAATTTTATTTTATCAAATTTTGTAACAAAACTGATATAATATCATAAGGATTCTCCCATCCCCCCTCCCTTATTTTGAAGATATATTTTACTTCTACTCCTTCTCGAAAAACACACCACTTGTTTACGATCATCGATTAGCAGCAGAGGTATTATTATTTTAGTTCTCTTTTTTATATATATAGATAACACTTTAAATTATTTTATATTTCATTTATAATCTTTTCATAATTGTAGTTTTAAACAATACTTTATTATTATTATTATTATTATTATTATTATTATTATTATTATTATTATTATTATTATTATTATTATTATTATTATTATTATTATTATATTATTTTTAATTTTAATTATTATTATTATTATTATTATTATTATTATTATTATTATTATTATTATTATTATTATTATTATTATTATTATTATTATTATTATTAGCATTTTTTTCTTTCATCATATTGCTAATATTTCATCCTCTTATAGCATGATCAAAAATACATTTATCGTAGTTATTCTTATTTTATTTTATTTATTGTAACGTTGGTATGTGTTTTACTGTACAATTTTTCATTCATATTAATCTCAAAATTTTATTAAGCTTTTATTTTATCACTTTATTATATATTTAATAAAACAAATACAAATAGCTCTCGCTCTTATCAAATAGTAGGATTTTATCATTTTATTTTATTACGATATTGTTTTCCATTCATATTAAATAATCAGATGTTTCATTAATGTTAATTTTGCTTTTACCAATTTTTTTCATTTTATTAATTATGATTATAATTTTAGGCTTATAGAATGGAGTTTGACTAATAAAAGATGAATAGAAGAAGAGTCTTCTTTATAACCCCAAAACCAGAAGAAATCCTCCTGGTTATATATATATATATATATATATATATATATATATATATATATATATATATATATATATATATATATATATATATATATATATATATATATATATATATATATATATATATATATATATATATATATATATATATATATATATATATATATATATATATATATATATATATATATATATATATATATATATATATATATATATATATATATATATATATATATATATATATATATATATATATATATATATATATATATATATATTATTTCTAATGGATAATCTGCAAACTGAAGAAGTTACTGGAGCCCTCGGAGGCTTGTGGTCTGTTGCTCTGCCCACCGAGTTGAAAGCTTCCTTGGTAGAAGAAGCAGATAATTTGAACTTGGACCTGATGAGATTTATGATAGATGACCTTGATAAAGCCTTAAGATTTGAAAGAACAGAATGATATTAGAGATACAAGTTTGAATAGAGATGAAATAAAAATGGGAGCAATGAGCCAGGACGTAAGTTCAAGTAAATATAATCTGAAAGAACAAAATAAGAATAGGTCTGAAGTTAGATATAATTTAGGAATTAAAGATTGTAGCACCGATGAAGGGAGTAGTGCATTTCATTCGAAAATGAAAATTCTAGTTATAGTGAAAGTGAAAGTGAAACAAATAAGAAAAAACCGAAGGAATAGATTAAGGAACAAAAGGAGAGCTAGAAAGTACACAGTAGATGGTAGTTCTTGCCCAGACGAGGATGCAGACATCGATGAATTTGGCACAGGTATGGCAAAAATGATTAGTAGAATTGGAAAAGACTGGAATGGAGCCCAACAAATCCTTGAATAGAATATTTATTATACTGGCTGGTAAAATGTTGGAAGTACTCAGAAATTTTAGAAGAGCCAACATGAAAGCTGTAAAACCACTAAAATATGGAATTGAAAAGGTCCAGACTTTCGAAGCCTTTCTTGAAGATTTTGAAAGGTACGCAAGAGAACAATTAGAGAAAGATAATAATAGATGGGCAGTGGAGTTAAGGAACTTTTAGAAGGCCCAATTCTGAGAACCTATTATAGTATTTATTGGTCGAAATTAAGTTATGGAACGGTAGTAACCAGACTGAGAAATTGGTGTAATGAAGAAAAAGATAGTGAAATTATAGATCTTCAAAGGGAATTTCTAAAAAGTGAAAGGAAAGCTAATGAAAAGTTTAGTGATCTTGCTTTAAGACTGCAGACAACATATAAAGCGGCTACCCCTACTAAACAAAGAGACGTGGATGTATTAAAAAAGAAGTTTTTGAACTGTTTACCAAAGAAGACAGCAAGAAGATTTAAACTGCGAATGGGAAGTGAAAAGGATAGTACGAATGTCAGGTGAAAGATGTCATTAGTTGGGCCAGAGATGAAGATGACTTGGAAGAACAAGAATGACATGGAATTAAGAGATAATGCACTTCCTGTTTGGGCACCTTTAAATGAAGAAGGAGGAATGAGACAAAAGGCATATGATGAAAGACAGCAGTATGCAAGAGAAAGATCAAGTATGAACAAAAATTACGAGCAGAGACAATATAGAAGGCAAGAAAATAGAATGTCAGATCCTAGAAATATGAGATGTTATTATTGTAAGAAACTAGATCATGCTAAACGAAATTATTGGAAATTAAATAGATGGTGCTTAGCTTGCGGTAGTGACGAACACAAGGAAGTCGATTGAGATCAGAGGAGAATTTTATAATAGAAATTATTATAATAGACAAGGTGGTAGTAATATTCAACAGAGGTAAGGTGGCAATATTGCAGAACAAAAACAGGGCAGTAGCAATATTGATCAAAGGCAAGGTAGTAGTAATGTTGAGCAGAGATAGTTCAGAAATGTGCAATGAGCTGAAAACAAATGTTATATATGTCATGAGAACGATCACTTAAAAGAAGCCTGTAGCAGGTTTAATGAATTCGAAACATGGCGTAAAGGAATGCCAGTATCAGCATCGGGAAACGAATTTGCTCCGCCAATGCTGGGAATGGTTCGGAGCTTAGAACAATAAGTACCTCTATAGATGAAGTTCAGGATAACCACGATATAGTTAGATTAGACCCAGAAGCAACAGATTTTGAATTTATCTCTAATAGAAGTTTAGATTATGTCCAATTGCCCCAAAAAATACCGAAATGCAAATATGGTAATTGTGACAGAAAGAATTGCAAAGACAGTTGTTTTAGCAACAAAGGTAAGTGAATGAAAAAGTAACAATGATTTAGAAGTAGAAAATTTGATGGAATTTGTTGTGGATTTGAATGGAGTTGATCAGTTGGCGATTATAGGTTCGGGCTCACAATATTGCATCATTGATGACCATGCGCTGAGGCGAATTGGTAATGTAAGTATTAATGGTTAAATGTAGATATGAATTTAAAGGGAATAGGAGACCCAGAGAATAGTACAAGTGTGAAGAAACTTGCGAAACTAAATATTTCATTCATGGCATTAATTATGGTAGCTTATGGTAGATATGTGATAGGGGAAAACTTAAAAGTAAATGTAATTTTGGGAATGCCATTTTTAATAATTAATAAGATAAAATTAGATGTACTAGAAAGACGTTTGACACGCCAGAATTTTTGGGGGGAATCAGAAGAGCTATATTTAGGAGAAAATATTGATAAATGTGTTAGAACATTTTCTTTTATTCCTTTATATATTTCTAAAAATGTAGTTATTGAAGAAGATAAATGGGTTCCTATTAAAGTTCAGATACCAGCAGAAGGATTTAAAGTAAGAGAAAATTGCGTAAAGTGTTTTAAAGTTTTGGAAAATTTGCTATTTGTTGATGACGAGTGGGTAATTCCAAAGTATTAGAAACTTATTCAAGTTTTGCCTGGGTTGATTAACTGGAATAATTTTGAATATAATATATTAGTTAAAAAGCTAACCATGTGGAAGTTAGGCCTGAAAACAGGAAAGTTTGGACATGCTTTTTCAGTAGTATGTGATGTTTTATTTGATAAATTCCTGTGATAATAAATTTTCAGTTAATACTCTTGTTCACGAAAAAGGTGGAAGGACTTAGAGAATGGGATAGAGAGAGGCTAGAAAATGAAATACAATTTACATAAGAACTAACTAATGAAGAGAGGAATAAGGTATTAAAAATTCTATGTAAATATCATCCGGTATTTAGCAGGAATGACTTTGACGTAGGAATTGCTGAAATGAGTCCTCTAAAGATTAAATTACACAACTATACACCTATATATCAGAGGCCCAGAAGGTTTGATAGAGAAGTGAACAAGGAGATTGAAAATCAGATCAAGGAATTATGTCTATTAGATATTATAGAACTATGTGCTTAAGAGTGGAGTTCTCCAGTGGTGCCTGTCCGAAAGAAAGATTGGATCTTTGAGACTTTGTGTCGATTATAGAAAAGTCAACATGGTAATGAAGGCAGATCGGTTCCCTATGCCTAACCTGACAGAGACTGTATTTGGATTACATGGAATAAAATATTTTAAGAGTCTAGATTTAGTCAGAGGGTATTACCAAATGCCACTAGAAAAAGATTGTAGAGATTTTACAGCGTTTTCAACTGTTGATGGGCAGTTTAGATTTAAGAGCATGAGCTTTGCTTAAAATTTGTGCCAGCCGGGTTTCAACGTGAAATGCAGAGAATAATGAAAGGTTTAGTAAAAGTAGTAATATTTCTGGATGATGCTTTATTGGTATCTGACAGTTTGGAAGAACATTTAGGAATAATAGAGAAAGTGCTTCAAAGATTACAGGAAGCTGAAATGAAAATTAAGATTAGTAAATGTAAATGGATACAGAAGGAAGTTCAATTCCTTTGTCACATTGTGGGTAGAAATGGTTTAAGAAAGATGCCTGAATATGTGAATAAAGTAGATACTTTTACAAAACCTAAAACTATAAGTGATTTAAGGTGATTCTTAAAGTTTGTTAATTTCCAAAGAAAGTTTATTCGAAATTGTTCTGGCATAATGGCACCTCTTATTGAACTCATGGGTCATGGCAAGAAAGACGTAATAGAGTGGACTGAGGAACGCACCAAAGCTTTTAAAAACTTGAAAGAATGTGTGAAGGAATCTGTGGAGTTAGCTTTTCTTGATATTTCGAAAACGTTAGAAAAATTAAAGTTGTTTGTTGACTCAAGTGGTGTAAGAATTTCAGCTAGTCTTTGCCAAAAACAGAATGGAGAGAAAAGGATTATAGCTTATGATTCATATGGCTTTAGTGATTGTGAAAGGAGGTGTTTAACAATTGAGAGAGAACTCTTAGCTATTAGATGAGTTATCAAGAGTTTTAGGCCGTTTTTGCTGGGGCAGCGTTTTATTTTACACACTAATCACAGCCATTCGGTGTATTTAAATAACATGAAATTAGTAGACAGTAAATTAGCCCGAGTTTTAGATGATTTAAGTGAATAGGATTTAAAGATCAGATATCTTCCAGGAAAAGATAATATTGTAGCAGATGCACATTCACGCGAATTTGAAATTAATAAAGAACAAATGACATACATCGATGTTAATGAGCTCCCTGAAGGATTATTTATAGTAGAGAGAGTAGTTGGTGGAGGAGATTCTCTTTTTGAGAGTGTGAAAGTAGTACTGGAAAGAACTAAAATTGGAAATGTACCTAGTACTGTTTTATGACTAAGAGAACTATTATGTGATAGATTAATAAGCGATCCTAGGACTTATGGGTTTGATAAGAAGAGTAAAAAGATCAAGTTTCTAAAAACTATTAAAATGGCAGGAAATTCTCCCGTGTTAGAAATATTACTTGCGGCTAGTGACCTATTTGGTGTCAAAATATGGATGCATCATGGTATATATTGCTCAGTGGTATATGTCGGCCCAAAGATTAGAGAAGGAAAATTACTCAAGGATATTCACTTAGTGTTTGGCTGGTGTTCATTTTAACCCCGTAGTGGACAGGGGGAATTTCAGAAAAGAGAGCCAAAATATAATTCCGAATGAAATTTTGGGTAGTTAGAAAAATTAGTCTTTAATAAGTAATGAGAAAGTGGAAACGGATTTAGTAAACAATAATAGTGGGGAGAATCTAGGTATAAATTTATTGATGAAAGAAAGGGAAAGAAATTCTAGATTATTTTGTGGACACACAAAAAGTAGTGTCACATGAACTTTAATTCTTTCATTACAATTTAGTGTCCTTAATATGATGAACCATTTTATTTGGGTTGTACATGCTAGGATATAGTATTTCAACTTAGTTTTTAACATTTCTTTACCATTTTTTATATTTTACTGAATTGTATGGCAGGGGTATCTATATTATATAAGGTATTTTAGAAAACATATTTTGAAATTTATAGACTGCATAGTTAGAATTTCCACATATTTATAGGAGTTTTTTTTTTTAATGTTTTTTCTTTAAAGGAAAGTTATATAATAGTACTATCTGTACAGTATATTTATAACAGTATTTGTTTACAGAGGAGCCGAATTATATGAAGTTCTCCCTCACCAACCTATCAACTTGACCAGAACAGTCTGAATATTACCATTATTATTATTATTATTATTATTATTATTATTATTATTATTATTATTATTATTATTATTATTATTATTATTATTATTATTATTATTATTATTATTATTATTATTATTATTATTTTTGTTATTATTATTATTATTATTATTACTGTTAGCATTAATATTATAGTAAAAAATTAACTTTCATAGGTTTTTTTTTTTTTTGCCTTCAGTTTTTTTTTTTTTTTTTTGCTGATTTAAATATTATACTTAAAAATTTTTTTTTCAAAAAATATGTTCAATCTTGACAAGACTTTTTGTGTCTCATAACTATCATTTATTTTAACTTTATAAAATTCAATTTTTCGGCTAACATCTTTGCGCAAGAATGAACAACATCCGCATTTAGTTGAAAATTGATGATAGGGAGAATATAAAAAAACAGAGTAAGCTTTGCTGCCAGAACTATCAAATATCTGAGATTCGGTTAAAAACAAAAAGAGATGTATAGAAGAAGAGAGGTAATGTTCAACAAAGTTAAAATTGGATTGAAGACCGAGAATGTTGCAAAAATTAATGAAAAAATAGACCGAGCATCAGGACAATCCAGCTGCAGACTCTTAGTGGCACCAACCCATATCTGGAAGCCACCAACTCTCATCTGGTGAAGAGAGAAGGGGTGGAGGAGAGGCTATTATTGGAAGTCACCTCTCGGAACTTCTCAAAGGATACTGTTTTTGACGTCATAATTATGTCCATTATTTTTCTTAATAAATGAGGGGCCTGTACAGGTGTTACTTTGAGTGTGAAAGATGAGCCTACCCTTTGTAGAAGAATGTGGTGCGTACCATTGGGCACTGGAGTGAGATAAAAAGTATCCCGAACGCCCTACATACAAAATTGGGGGTAACTTCATCGCCTCGGGAGTGCTACTTCTCTTCCCGTATATATATATATATATATATATATATATATATATATATATATATATATATATATATATATATATATATATATATATATATATATATATATATATATATATATATATATATATAGGGGGAGGGAAGTAGCGCTCCCGAGGTGATGAGATTACTCCCCATTGGGTATATGGGATTTTAAGAGTACTTCCCATCTCATCCCTGTGCCCAATGGCTCACTCCCTTTCGCGCGCATCTACTTCTACCACTGAGTAGGGTCTCCATTACTCAAAAAACTAATACAGACTACACCCTTTTTTTTAAATAAAAGAGAAAAACTAATAATGGCGTCTCAAACAGTAGCCTCGGAGAATTCCCGGGGGGCGGCTTCCAAAAATAGCCCCTCATTCACCCCTTCCTCATCACCACTTTGGAGTTGGTGGCCTCCGGTGATGGGGGTGGTGCCACCAAGACTGCAACCAGCTTGTCCTATTTTTCCATTAATTTTTGAAATATTCGCGATCTTCACTCCAATTTCCACTTTGTTGAACATCACCTCTCTTCTTATAGACCTCACCTCTTATTCTTGATCGAAACTGTTTGACAGCAAACCCTGTTCTGCTTTCTCCTACTGTCTCTATCCTCAATTTTCAGCCAACGGTGGTGGTTGAGCTTACGTGCGCAACGATGTTGTTTGTTCTCTTCTCTCTAATTTGGAGTCTTCCAAATTTTCCACGTTATCGCTCAGGCTCTCTTGCCATTATACGACTAAATTCATTTGTTCTGTTTATTTATCTCCTAATTCTACTGACTATCCTAAATTCTTCGACTATTTAAACTCTAAAATAAAGCACATTTTCTCTTCTTCTCCTTGCTCTGAAATCATCATATTAGGGAATTTCAATGTTCACCACCGCCAATGGCTTTCTTCTACTTCTCATGATAAAGCTGGTGAAGGGTACCATCCATTTCGCAATCCAAAGTGACCTTGAGCATTTGTTGCAGCTCCCTACTCGTATCCCTGATAGTCTTGGAGATGAACCCAACATTCTAGACCTTTTCCTAACTTCTAATCCTTCTCCTTATACTGTTAAACTCTTTCCTCCTCTGGGTTTCTTCGATCACCTTCTTATCTCGGTATCCTCTTCTATCTCTTCAAATCTTCCGCAGGAAAGACCCCCTTCTATTTAACGGAAAGGTTTGTGGCATTTCGGTGCCGCAAGCTGGTCGAACTTGCGGTCATACTTCTATGATTTCCCATGGAATGATTATTGCTTCCGTGGGAGGGGTCCCTCGGAGTGTGCAGAACGCATTACGAAGGTATTCTCTCTGACATGGAGGTATCCATTCCATTTTCTTTCCCTTCTACTAAAACTAACAAACCTTGGCTTAACTCTGCTTCTTCTCGCGCAATCCGCAGCAGGGAAGTTGCCTTCAAGGGATTGCCATCGTCTTCAAACTCCAGAAACTCACTCAACTTATATTTCATCTCGGAATCGTGCAAAATATATTCTTCGTAACACTGAAAATTCATTTCTCCGTAGAAAATGCAATAATATTTCTGGTTCCTCTTCTTCACGTTCTTTCTGGTAGTTTGCAAAAAAAGTCAACTCTTGCTTCACTTCTACCTCTTTCCCTAATTTAATATCTTCTGCAGGCACAACTGCTGTTTTACCTTCTTCTAGAGCTGAACTCTTCGCTCAAACTTTTTCATCAAATTCAACCTTAGACTATTCCGGAACTATGCCTCCTCACTCAAAAACCCCTCCAACTCATTTATGCCTAAAATTAAAATTTTTTCTAAAGATGTCATTTTACTCTCTTTGAGCTTAATACTAAGAAGGTGTATGGTCCATATGGTATTCGTTCTGTGGTTCTCAAAACTTATGCTTCCGAGCTTGCACCCCGCTTTAATAAACTATTTCGTCCTTGTCTCTCTTCTTCAACCTTCCCTTTTTGCTGGAAACGTGCGTTCATCCAGCCTGTTCCGAAGAAGGTGAACCACTCTCAACCCTCCAACTACCGTCCCATTTCTTTGACCTCCGTTTTCTCAAAAATTTTCGAATCTATCCTTACAGGAAGATTTGGAAATATCTCAATTATTCAAATCTTATCTCTGATCGCCAGTATGGCTTTCGTAAGAAACCTTCTACTGGTGATCTTCTTTCCCTACTTTCGGACTCTTGGTCCTCTGCTCTTCGGTATTTCGGTGAATCGTTTGCTGTTGCGTTGGACATTTCGAAAGCTTTCGATAGAGTCTGACACAAAGCTTTGATTTCTAAACTTCCTTCTTTGGTATTTATCTTCCTCTCTGTGATCTTCTCTCTAATTTCCTTTTCGGTCGTTCAATAGCAGCTGTTATAGACGGCCACTGTTCTTCCTTTAAATTTATTAATAGTGGTGTTTCACAGGGTTCTGTCCTATACCTAACACTTTTTCTGCTTTTCATTAATGACCTTCTCTCTGTTACTTCATATATTATCCACTCCAATGCTGATGACTTCGCCCTTCAGTACTCCTTTCAGTTTGAGAGACGTCCCTCCCAACATCAGTTGATAGACTCGAGAAGGGTAGCCTCGGAGCAACTAACCTTTGATCTTTCACGTATTTCAAATTGGGTCAAAGAAAAAATGGTTGTTTTCAATACCTTACAAACTCAGTTCCTTCATCTCTCCACTCGACACATTCTTCCACACAGCTATGATATCTTCTTCGAAAACACTCTAATCAAACCTTCATCTGTTCTTAATATTCTTGGCGTATCCTTTTCTCGTGATCGTTCTTGGAAAGATTACATTACTTCTGTTTCTAAACAAGCTTCTAAGAGGTTGGATGTTCTGAAGCTCCTTCAGAATTACTTCACGAGGCCACAGTTACGTGCTCTCTATTGGGGTGTTTTTCGACCCTGTATGAAGTATGCTTCACATATCTGGGGTGGTTCAATTTATACGGCTCTCTTTGAGAAGATGGAGTATAGGGTTTTTAGTCTCATCAACTCTCTTGCCTTTCTACACAGTCTCATCCTTTCTGTTCAACTCTTCGACTCCAGGATTTACCACCAAGATCAATCTTATTTATACTCTACTGGTAAAATCTGGAACACACTTCCTTTGACTTGCGTACTTTCAAACACCGTGTATCTGGACATGCTGGCCACCTTCGGTCAAGATATGATTTTTCCAGCTCCTGTGGAATTTGGTAGGGTTCCGGCTTTTGCCCACCGTAGGAGATATATATATATATATATATATATATATATATATATATATATATATATATATATATATATATATATATATATATATATATATATATATATATAAGATTTTTAAAGTCTGCTATAACCTCTCACAGACTATTTTCTATCTAGAAAATTAATGTCTGCTATTGGAATCGAACCAACAACTTTTAAGATGGTAAGTTTAGCTCGCTAACCACTCTGCTACGGCAGTGTAAAAGGGAATCGCATTGGAACTTGCCACGATTTACTTTCACAGCTTTAAGCAGAAAGGACTCCCCCGACTGCAACACGAGCAAGGGGCAACGGGGTCAAAGGCCGAGACCATTATTCGCAGACAGTTATATACAAGATTTTTAAAGTCTGCTATAACCTCTCACAGACTATTTTCTATATAGAAAATTAATGTCTCTATTGGACTCGAACCAACAACCTTTAAGATGGTAAGTCTAGCGCGCTTACCACTATGCTACGGCAGTGCAAAAGGGAATCGCAATGGAATTTGCCCACGATTTACTTTCGTGGCGTCAAGCCCAAAGGACTCCCCCGACTGCATCACAAGCAAGGGGCAAGTTTCATTGCGATTTCCTTTTGTACTGCCGTAGCAGAGCGGTTAGCGCCCTAGACTTACCATCTTAAAGGTTGTTGGTTCGAGTCCAATAGCAGACATTAATTTTCTATATAGAAAATAGTTTGTGAGAGGTTATAGCAGACTTGACGACTCGAAAGTAAATCGTGGGCAAGTTCCAATGTGATTCCTTATTGAACTGGCGTAGCAGAGTGGTTAGCGCGCTAGACTTTTCATCTTAAAGGTTGTTGGTTTGAGTCCAATAGCAGACATTAATTTTCTATATATATATATATATATATATATATATATATATATATATATATATAATATATATATATATATATATATATATATATATATATATATATATATATATATATATATATATATATATATTATATTTCCTTATATTATGTCGAATGTAAAGAATTTAATTCGGAACCACTGAAACTTAAAAACTAAACGGAGAGAGAGAGAGAGAGAGAGAGAGAGAGAAGAGAGAGAGAGAGAGAGAAAAAGACGAGAGAGAGAGAGAGAGAGAGAGAGAGAGAGAATTATGATTTGTGCGTAAGTTTGTACCGAATTCCTGAATGTCTAAATTTGGCGAGTAGTATATTCTTTTTTTTATATTATTTAATGGTATTTTTTCTTATTTTTATTGAAGATATTTTATTAAATGATTTGTTTATTTTTTATATTATTAATTTATATTATATTCTTTATGTCTTATGTTTTTTTTTTAATTTGTTTACCTGATTTGCAAAATTTACTAATGAGTAACTGTTTTTCATAGTATTTCGTTGCCATTTTATCGTAATTTACCGTTAGTCGACTATTTTCATATTTTCGATATTTTGTTGTTTATAGTTATAATAATTATATCAAAATTGGTAGGCTTCCGGCTTCTGATTTATATTTATTTATTGATTCATAGCTGTTTATTTTTATCTTTTACGTAATATATTTCAATATGTTATTTTTTATTTTATCATTTCGTACGACAGTTTAAATGCCTGGCGTTCGATATTTTTCTTTACTTTATTCTTGTTTTATTTAGTTTTATATTAATTATTTGATTTAAATGTTTTAGTGAAATATCTTTTATTTGGTTTGATTATTATTTATTGTATTATACATTTCCCTTTCTATTTTATCATTTAGAATATTATATTATTATAATAGTTATTCTTTATTTTTAGAAAATGGCTGTAATGTGTTTACGTTATTTATTACATAGTCGGGAACATGTATTGTTATTTCTATTGTATATTATTCTTATCTGTTGGAAGTTCTGGAAGTGTATATATAGACCATAGTTTTCACTATCGAGGAGGCCTTTGAAATCCTGATCTTAAGATGGGAAATATTTCTTGATCATGAGATGAGAAATCTTCAACTGTACTGCTTATTATAGGGTAATGTTTGGTCTCAAACATCTGCTGTTTATTATAAAGTAGATGTGTATATTCTTGTCAAAGGTATACGACCAAAGTTCTTGTTGCTTATTAAAGGACAGAACGTAAATGCTTATAAAAGGTTTACGCCTATTTTTTGGACGATTCATATGAATGGTCGTCTGTATTGTTCCCAAACAGATTCCTGTCTGTGAGCTTGTTTGAACCCATCGGAAATAAAATACCTTCGAAGTGGCCTTTTGTATGTAAGCTATGCTACCACTATATATTTTGTAAATACTCTATATAATTATCATTTTATTTCTTTGTTTGTCCTTTGATATTTTATTGTTTGAAAGGTTTATTTATTCATAAATGTCACATCTTAGAAACATATTAATTTTCATTGGTGACAGCCGAAGAAGTTAATCTATCAGTGGCTTTGCGCTGGAACTATATAAATAATTATTTTTCATATATATATATATATATATATATATATATATATATATATATATATATATATATATATATATATATATATATATATATATATATATATATATATATATATATATATATATATATATATATATATATATATATATATATATATATATATATATATATATATATATATATATATATATATATATATATATATATATATATATATATATATATATAATATATATATATATATATATATATATATATATATATATATATATATATATATATATATATATATATATATATATATATATATATATATATATATATATATATATATATATATATATATATATATATATATATATATATATATATATATATATATTCTTATATATTAATTCGTTGTGGTTATTAACCATCACTACCTAGATAAGCTCTTTCATGTGTCTCCAAAGTTGGTTTTGGTTTGGTGATCCTGCTGGCCACTTTGGGGATCCAGCAATTTTGATATGTACTGAGAAGATACTCACACATTTTGCG
>SEYY01022305.1:10000-12500 GCA_009176605.1 Armadillidium nasatum | reverse complement strand
GGAATAAAAATGAAGAGAACTTTGTTCTGTGATCAAATTTATTCATGTTGTTATACTGTTCCTTGCCATTTGATTTAAGCTTCTTTTTTTTATTACAAGCTGTTTTCCAACACATACATTTAATAGAAATTTACAGATTTTTAAAGTTTTACATAAGATTTTATGATGTGCCATATATATATATATATATATATATATATATATATATATATATATATATATATATATATATATATATATATATATATATATATATATATATATATATATTAAACATTAAAAAAAATTTAAAAAACTATTAAATTAAATTTATTCATATTTTATCTGTTTTTCATATGTTGTTTGCTTTACTTAATAATTAGTTAAACTGGATATATATATATATATATATATATATATATATATATATATATATATATATATATATATATATATATATATATATATATATATATATATATATATATAGAGAGAGAGAGAGAGAGAGATAGATAAAGAGAGAGAGAGATAGAGAAGAGAGAGAGAGAGAGAGAGAGAGAGAGAGAGAGAGAGAGAGAGAGAGAGAGAGAGAGAGAGAGAGAGAGAGAGAGAGAGAGAGTTAATAAATATTAATCAGGTTGATGAGAGAAAGTTTACATTAAATATTAACTGAACATAATTAAAATATATTTAAAATAATAAAATAAAAATTCTTTTAAAAGTTAGTTAAAAGAGATCGAATCTAGATACTAAAATTTATGTCTTGTTTAAGCCAATATATTTTCACAGAGTAACGATTAGGGTTTCTTGAGCAAGTGGGTGTCGATTGACGGATTGCTAGACCTCTCATATACTATTGTAATTAGTGCAATTGAGTCACCCGAAGTTACAGATGAATTGCACCGTTTTTGACTATAAACACTGGTAGAGAGAATTATCACTGCACATATTACTTAAATATTGAGGACTCGTGCGTCACTCCTTTCTGCACACTACTTCTTCATTGTCAGACTTTCTCACCCCAGACTTAACCGCTATGCTCAATCTTCCATGTAAACTACTGGTAGTGTCTGGAACACACTCCCTTTGCAAACTTCCAAATATTTTCCAAACTTCCTATGACTTAAATACCTTCAAACGCTGTTTATCGAGACCTGTCTATCTTGATCTTGACTAGGATTCCGAATATTTCCCCAACTCTGTTGTAAATTAGTAGGCCTCTGGTCTTTGGCCTCCAGAAGAGATAAAGAAAAATGAATATATGAATAAAATTGTTGTGTTTTAAGGAAAATTTCGATACCTTTGAGCTTATATTTTATGAGTCAGCAGATTGAAGTTTTAACATTTTAACTGCATATTAGCAGTAATACGATATGTAATATTATAAACTACGAAAAATAAAATAAAACGATACCCAAAACTTGTCAAATTTAATTACAATGAATTTTTTCTTTTGCAATTTCTAATAATCCGAGCAAAACTGGGAGGAGATTTATATATAAAAAAAGAAGAAATATATAGTGGAGGGGGAAGGGAGGAAGTAATGTACCTGACGTAGTATTTTAGTAAAATGCAAGAATCTTACAACGAAATAGGTGAGAGAAAAGAGTCAAGCCTAAAATATGTTAACTTATTCACACCTAACGGACGTTTCAAACTTAATCGACAAAAAGATTCTCTTCAAGGTATTCACCCCTAAAGGACTTTATCCTCTGTCGCAGGAAGACGTTTTGCCAAAGAACTTAAAAAAAAAAAAAAAAAAAAAATACAACAATAAAAACATTAAATATAAAAACATTTTAAAGGTGGAAAATTGAGGTTAATAAACACACACACACATAAAAGAAATACAAGTAAAAAAGAAGAAAGAAAAAAAAAATACATTTTCATTTGTAAACCTTGTTTTCTTTATTTTCATGCCACTGACGTAAATATTATTTCAATTAAAGCTAAAATTATATGTGTTGAAACGAATGAAAGAAGAAATAAAACAATTTCAGTTTTTACCTTCTACGACTTTAAAAGGTTAAAATTTAATTAGAACCGAAAAAGGAAAAATAAATCCAAGCGTTTAATTTCTTACGCGATATTTGAAGAAGGATACCACAGAAGAAGAAAGAAAGAAAGAAAAAAAAATTTAAGAACAAGTATTAATTTTTTTTTTAGATTCATCAATCTTATATATATAATATATATATATATATATATATATATATATATATATATATATATATATATATATATATATATATATATATATATATATATATATATATATATATAAAATATATATAAAAATAAAATATAAAAAATATAAAAAAATAATAATGAGAGAGAGAGAGAGAGAGAGAGAGAGAGAGAGAGAGAGAGAGAGAGAGAGAGAGAGAGAGAGAGAGAGAGAGAGAGAGAGAGAGAGAGAGGAGAGAGAGAGAGAGAGAGAAAGAGAGAGAGATAGAGAGAGAGTGAGAGAGAGAAACATTAACAAAATTATTTTTATTATAGTTTAATACTGTATTTCGAT
>SEYY01022305.1:2500-5000 GCA_009176605.1 Armadillidium nasatum | reverse complement strand
CAAATTTTTTTTTTCACATAAAATTACTTTTAAACTCTCTATTGTAGATTATTTTCTTGGGGGGGGGATTCTGATATTTACTGTTATTATTTATTTTTTTTTTTTTTGTTGTAAATATTAAGACAAATTATATAAGCCTAAATTTTATTATTTGCTCATCTCATGAAATTTAATTATAATAATAATTATAATTACTGTTAAAAAATAATTAAGTATGAAAAAAATTTAGCTTAATTCTTTTAAATAACAATTAATCCTTCTTCTATTTATCTATGATTTAACTTATTATTTTTTTTTATTATCATTAATATTTAACTAATTTTAATGTTATTTCGGTGATCGTGAAATTAAAAAGAAGAGCCTCAATATCAAAAGTTGTTGATTAAGCAAGAATAACAATAAAAATATGTAATAAAGCTACAAAAAAAAAAAAAATAATTTGTAGCCTCAATTATAATACAAATACAATTGTAACAATTCAATTCCTCTAAATAATTATTTTATAAAAGATATATTAAAAATATCAGGTGGAAAATTAAATCTTCTCCCAATTAGGGTCAATCCACTGACCGGTAAAGTGCGGCAGGGTGCACTGTTTTGTACTTTTGGCCATGCACGGAGCAGTGGGAAACCTGATAGGTGGTGCATGGAGATGCGGTGCGGCCCTGCGATCGTGCACGACCTTCGGGATGGTGCTGTGAGGTGCTTGGTCAATCATACTCGAAAATTCATGTCCTAAATAATGTATATTTCGTTGGAATAAATTAACTCAAAATAATCGTAATATTTCATCACGATAAAGAAGTTTAAAAATCGACAACTATAACAATAATAATAATAAAAATAAAATAAAAAATGAATAGGATGAAAAAAAATAAAAAATAAAATAAAAAATAAGAAATAAAAATTAAAAGAAAAATAAGAATCTGAATTTTTGACCTTAAATAAAAAAAACTAAGATACCACAACATGTAAATTTCTTTTTTCTTAATTGAAATGCATAAACCATTACCATTAAAGACTCTGACCCTTTTTTTTATATTCTTTGACTCATTTAAATAAGCCTCTTTGACCGTCCTTCAAAACCTTCACCTTTCGTCCACTTTAATGGACAATAGACAAAACACTGAAAGAGAGAGAGAATGAACATGTTCCAATAAATTCTTTTCTATTTCAAAACTCTTTCACAATAATAATAATAATAATAATAATAATAATAATAATAATAATAATAATAATAATAATAATAATAAATACTTTGAGTCACGCCGTTTTGGTTCCGAAAAGAAATAAAGAATTCGAGTCAATTATTCTTGATAGACGAAATTAACCTTTTAACATCTACAGCATAAATCAATTGTTCACTGTTATTAACAAATGTTTAACTTCACTCATATCACACATAAGAATACACACATACAAAAATTAATATATATTATATATATATATATATATATATATATTATATATATATATATATATATATATATATGTAACATGCGAATTTTCAGAAACGCTATCAAATGGTTTTAGTCGGTACTGAATGTAGTAGTGCCTACTGCCTATGAGTAGTGACTACTACTTATGAGTAGTGCCTACTGTCTATAAATACTCTTCGCTTCATTAGAAATACTTTATTAGAAGATACACGAAATAAAGGAGGAATAAGAACAACAGTTAAGTATTGTTTTGAAATATGAGTAAATTCTTCCATAAGTATGTACAATGTACAGTAGGTACTTTATGCTATGTACCTCAAGAATATAGTATCTACTGTACAGTGTATAGTAGGTACTAAATATAAGAGGACATTCAAACTTTCAAAGGTCTTCTTACGTAGTTTTCTATTAAGGAATAAGCGATATATATATATATACATATATATATATATATATATATATTATATATATATATTATATATATATATATATATATATATATATATATATATATATATATATATATATATATATATTATATAATATATATTGCCCAGTGAACCAAAGTAAAAATAATAAATCTTTACAACTCGGAATAAAAAGATAGTTTGAATTAAGGACCGAAAAATTCGAAAGAGTTTGAACACTTTAATTACAAAGAAAAAAAAAGTTTGAACACTTTAATTATTAAAAAAAAAAAAAAAATAAAAAAATAAAAAAAATAAAAAAAATAAAATAAAAAAAACGAACTTTAGCAACTCATGCAACCATTCACCAAATACCTCACGATTAGATTTAATTTTATGTGTAAAATCACTCAGTCAACTACCATTATTATTCACATTACTATTATTACTACTAGATAACTATCACTACTATTGAAATAACTAATAAAAATATAATAATAATAATATGATAATATAATTAAAAATTATAATAATAATACCAACAATAAATAATCAATAATAAAAAAAAAATATTCTAATAATAATTAATGACAATAATAACAATAATAATAATAATAAATAATAATAAAATTAATAATAATAATTATCATAATA
>SEYY01022304.1:80000-83321 GCA_009176605.1 Armadillidium nasatum | reverse complement strand
TTGCTTAAATTTCTGTGGGGGAGGGGGGGGGCAACCACTCTTGACCTCCCCCCTAGTTAAGTCTAAGTCAATGATAAAATCCAGTAATAGATTTAATTTGAATCTTTCAAATTACGTGGTAAACAAATTCAAGAAGTAATTTTAGGTTATGGCAATAACTATTATTCCATTCCCAATTTTCTTGCGAAATTTACTCTGTTCAAATGAAAATTTTACAAATCTAAGACTTGAATTTTTTTTTTTCCTTTTCTTTTCTTTTATTTTTTTTTTTTTTTTTGAAAGGATTTATGGTAATTGTAGCGCTCATAGTAGTGGATTTTTTCGTACGAGACTAGGTTGCCGAAAATACCAACATACATACGCTTTGCGAGTTCGACTGAAATTATTCGTAGGGATTTGAAATTATAAATATTATTAATGGTTTAATTTATTATCATTTTCCTAAAAATTTTCAAAATAACAATATCATAAATTTAAGGCATAACACGTTATACTTTTATTACAAATCAGTTTTATTGTACTATGAAAAAACGCCGGTTGAGCAGCCTATTTGAGATTAGTAAAAGTGAGTCACGATTCAAGAAGAAGAATGGATCTCTTTCGAGCCTAGATAAACTTATGCGACGAGTTTGCTACATGATCATAGGAATGGAAAATTGCAAAAAAATTTTATAGCTATTTCGGAGGTAATTAAATAAATATATTTATATTAGTGATGGCATCAGCATTCGCATCCACACTTTCGAAAATTCAACATCCGCATCCGCACTTGACGAAAATTCTATATCCGCATCCGAAAATGAGAAAGTATGACATGCAATCCATCATTAATTATATATATATATATATATATATATATATATATATATATATATCTATATATATATATATATATATATATTATATATATATAATTCCATAGAGATGGAATTTATTAAAATACTTTTTAATTTTAATTTGTTCCAAAAGTTCCAAGTGGAAAAAGTATTAATTAGCGAGTGTCTCACTAATATCTTCAGACCCACTCTTCATTTTCCTACTGTACTCGAACAAAAAATATATTTAAAACTTCTGTATATAGGATCACTTACATCTCAACTTAATAGAAATATTCCTACTATAATTCAAGCTACATTCTAGCAACTCTAGTTCATTCTTATAAATTATAATTCCCTCTCAATTTATAGTTTCTTCAGACACAGAGGATCTCACTCAATGCTTCTCAGATCTTCATTAATTTTTATTGCATCTGATTGTGATTTTTTCGTATGTTTCGATGTTCTTAGAAGACTTAAAAAATTATGTATTTCCCATGCTTCTTTTAGTTTCGAAAATAAGATTTTTAAAACCGATAATTGGTTTTAAGAATAAGATTCCCTTTCTCAGCTAAACTTAGCAGCATTTTTTATCCTCCCAGGGATAAATTGTGATTCTTGTTAAATATATAGATATATGGATATCGTACTTGCTATTTTTGCCTATGAGCATTTTTCCTGATTGAAACTGAACATTTATATTCATTTGTTTGAAGTTTACCATAAAAAGGCAGTAAATGGAAAGTTCTTTTTGGATATGATGGTTATGAATGCAAACAAGGATTTTCAACAATTTAAGTGTATTACAAAGAAACATATGTTGAATCTTATATACATTGGTTTTCCGAGCAATCGTTTAATACAAAGGGATGGGATATCCTTTTGGGAACAATGTTTGCGCATACATAGGTAATGTAGCCCTCAATATTCAAATGAATTAAATTTTGTATATCAAAAAGATTTTTAAGATATACGTTTCTCTCTTATTTTTTATTGAAATAACATAAAACCGCTAGGAAAAAGCGTTCTCTCCAGCAACACAAGGTTTTCAGTTTTAATGACACTTTGAGTGCTGCCTACGCAAGCATAGTGTTTTCTTCATTTGAAGAGATAAATAAAGTGATAAGTCTACGGCATTCCATTTGCTGGCTATAATTCTGTCTACATTTTAGAAACAATTAATATCATTGCAGTTTTAGAATTGATGATAAAAACTTCGCCTTATATTTTCATAGGCAATTAATCATATCAATATAAACTGATTTTCTCCTTTAAAAGTTATTTTAAATCAATAGGTTGGGAATTGAGAGAGAGAGAGAGAGAGAGAGAGAATTAAATAAATAAAGCAATTTAATTGAACGCTAAATATGGGTCAATTTGTTTTGACCCTTTGACAAAGGGAATTTTAAAGATTTGTATTTTAGCAACTTGCCCAGGTTGCTAGACGATCATTAGGTAGAGAGTGGGAGAGGGTTTCTCATTTTCCTTTAAAATGTTTCTGTCGGTTTGTTTCTTGAAATCTAGAATGACGTCATGCTTCAGTTTGCTGCAGAGAAAATCTTTAAGAGAACGTTGATTTTCGTGGACCACTTCGCTATTGCAAATGTCAGCTGATCTATATACAGAATGCAGCATATGGCCAGACTGCATATTAGGGTCTATGCATAACTCAAAAACTACTAATCGTACATTAAAAAGGATTATATGTTTGAAATCCTTGTCGAATTTTAGGTAAGAAAAATTGTGAAATAAAAAATAAATTCTTATTATAAATTTTATTACATAAGAAAATGTTACTTTTTTATAAGCCTCGCAAGAATCGTACGTTTGGCAGTCACTTTTTAAATTTTTTTTTAGAAATTGGAAAACATGGGAAATACCCCAAATCGTCGACAGGAAAAGAAGTCGACAATATCATCACTCACGGGTTTTGAAATATTTAAGTGGTTAAAACTGCAGTCCGAACCATATTTTTTTTTGTCTTACCTTCGACGATCCTCACCAACTCGTCTCATAAAGCGCACTAACCAATTTTTTTATAGTCGATCCATTTTAATTATCAACCTATCGTACATTTTATATAAATATATTTTTTTTATCATTTTAATTTTTTTAACATTTTTTTTTATAGTTTTCTTACTGAAAATTACCCAAGGATTTCAAAAATATAATCCTTTTTAATGTACTGTTAGTAATTTTTTTAGTTATGCATGGACCCTAATGTGCAGTCTGACCGCATATATATATATATATATATATATATATATATATATATATATATATATATAATATATATATATATATATATATATATATATATATATATATATATATATATATATATATATATATATATATATATATATAATTTATAATCTTAAATGAACAAATTTAATCAGTCATTTAATTAATATAAGCAATCATTTCATTTAATATCCTAAAGGCCAAAGATAGGAATAGAAGAGAACGCGCGAGTCAAACGAAGATTTTAAAGAGATTTGGCGGG
>SEYY01022304.1:67500-72500 GCA_009176605.1 Armadillidium nasatum | reverse complement strand
TCCATATCATGATCGTATAATTATGGCAGGGATGTTTGGCGTTAAAATGAATGACAACAACAGGAAGGAACTTGAAAAATTGAGGAACGAAATGTTTAAATTAGGAAAAGGAAAAACAGACAAAGAAAGAGATCAAACTCTTTTGAAGGTAAGAGGTGTTTGTTGCAAGATTGTTGTAATTACAGGGTGTCAAGGGGGCCCGGTCCCTCAGAAATTTATTCATTAAATTTTTTATATATATATATATATATATATATATATATATATATATATATATATATATATATATATATATATATATATATATATATATATATATATATATATTAGGGATGGAGCGATTTGCAAAATTTTTACCGATACCGATACCAAGACTTTCAATTTGACTCATACCGATACCAATTCTGAACTTTTAAGAAATATATATATATATATATATATATATATATATATATATATATATATATATATATATATATATATATATATATATATATATATATATATATATATTATAGGGGAGGGCATAGCGCATATTGGGCATAACCCGTGGAGTGATAGGATGGGCTTGACCATTCCGTTTCACTCCGTTTCCCTTTGGTTCGTTCCTTTTCACGCTTCACCTTCTTAGAGGGTCTCTAGTGTACTCTCGCCTTATATTGGAGTGTCTATGCTCCCACAACCTCTCCATCCCACTTCTTCCCATGTTACCATAAATTTACATGCGTTTACTCTTACATTACCTTTATAAAAAAAAAAAAAATGGCGAAACTCAAAGCAGCCTCGGAGATGCTTCGAGGGGCGGCATCCAAAGAATTCCCCTCATCCACCCCTCACCCCATCATCACTTAGGAATTGGCGGCCTTCGATGGTGGGGATGGTGCCACCAGGATCCCTCTTCCGGCTTGCCCCACTGCACGGTCTTTTTGCATTAATTTCTGCAACATTCACTGTCTTTTTTCTAATTTTCCCCTTTGTTGAGCATATCTCTTTTCTTCTAAACCTTATCTCTTGTTTCTAACCGAAACTCAGGTGCTTGAGTGTGCTGACAGCAAACCCTATTCTGTTTCCTCCTACTGTCTCTATCCTCAATTTTCAGCCAAAGGAAGATGTTGCCCAACGATTTTATTCCCTGTCGTGTCTCTAATTTGGAGTCTCCTGAATTTTCTACTTTATGCCTTAAGCTCTCTTGCAATTCTACTTCTAATTTTATTTGTTCTGTCTATTTATCTCCTAATTCAACTAACTATAAAAAATTCTTCGACTATTTAAACTCCAAAATAGAGCACATTCTTTCTTCTTCTTCTTTCTCCGAAATCATCATTTTAGGTGATTTCAATGTTCACCATCGTCAATGGCTTTTATCTAGTCCTCATAATCCAGACGATGAATTCGCCTACAACCTTTCTATCCAGAACAACCTTGAACAGTTGGTGCAACTCCCTACCCGTATCCCTGACCGTCTTAGTGATGAACCCAACATACTTGATCTTTTCTTAACCTCTTATCCTTCTCCTTATACTGTTAAACTCTTTCCTCCTCTGAGTTCATCCGATTACCTTCTTATCTCCGTATCATATTCTGTCTCTTCAAGTCTTCCGCAAGAACGGCCCCCGTCTTCAGCGAGGAGACGTTTGTGGCACTTCGGTGCTGCTAACTTGTCTGACTTGCGGTTGTACTTCACTTATTTCCCATGGAATGAGTACTGCTTTCGCGGGAGAGGTCCCTCGGAGCGTGATGAGTGCATAGCCGAGGTGATTCTCTCTGGCATGGAGGCATACAGTCCATATTCTTTCCCTTCTACTAAACCTAACAAACCTTAATTTAACTCTACGTATTCTCACGCTATTCGCCGTAGGGATGCTGCATTCAGAGATTACCCTCGTCTTCAAACTCTTGAAACTTATGCAACTTATATTTCATCCCGGAATCGTGCAATCGAGATACCAAAAACTCTAGAAAGAGATTGGAGAGATTTAGTGAGAGCGAAAGAGTTGTTAAGACGAAAAGCCATAGACTCCACTTTGTCAAGGAGAGGTGCGTAAGTGGAACCACCCCAGATGTGTGAGGCGTAAACATACAGGGGAGAACAACAACTTGATTGGCGTGAAAAAATTACGAAGGCGCAACAGAACAACCTACCTCTTAGAAGCTTGTTTAGAAAGAGAAGTAATGTGATTCTTCCAAGAAAGATCACGAGAGAAACAAAAACCGAGAATATTAAGAACAGATGAAGGCTTGAGTTGTGTGTTTTCGAAGAAGATGTTATAGTTGTGTTAAAGATTGTGTCGAGTAGAGAAATGGAGGAACTGTGCCTTTGAGGCCTTGGAAACCACTATATTTTCTCTACCTCAATTTGAAATGCAAGAAAGATCAGGGGTTAGTTGTTACAAGGTCACTATTCTAGCGTCAAAAATCTGTTGCTGAAAGGAGTAATGAAGGGTGAGTCATCAACATAGGAGTGGATAGGTAATGAAGTAATAGAGAGATCATTAATGTCTCGAGAAGAAGACAGAAAAGTGAGGAATTCCCCTATTAATAGATTTAAAAGATGAACGGTGGCCGTCTACAGCAGCACCTATAGAACGATCGAAAAGAAAAATTGTGAGAAGACCACAGAGGGAAGGATAGATTCCGAAGAGATTAATTTAGAAATCAAAGCTTTGTACCAGACTTTTTCGAAGGCTTTCGAAATGTCCAGGACGATATCAAAAGATTCACCGAAATGCCGTAGATCGGAAGACCAAGAGTCAAAGGGAAGGGAAAGAAGATCACCAGTAGAGCTTTTCTTACGAAAGCCATACTGGTGATCAGAGATAAGAATTGAGATTTTTGCAAACCTTCCTGTTAAGGATAGTATCGAAAACTTTAGAAAGAACTAAGGTTAAAGAAATAGGGACGGTAATTGGAGGGTTGAGAGTGGTCCCTCTTCTTCGGCACTGACTGAATGAACGCACGTTTCCAGCAAGAAGGGAAGATTGAAGTAAAACGACAGACGAAATAGTTTACCAAGGCTGGGTGCAAGCTCAGAAATACAAATTTTGAGAACCAAAGGAGGGATACCATCAGGACCGTACGGTTTAGTGCTAAACTCTGAGAGAGCAGAAATGACATCTTTAGTAGAATCACAATTGTAGGCATAAATTCAATTCAATTCAATTCGAACAGTTTATTCAGAAAAAAGTACATTTATAAGTTTGAACAATTACATACAAAAAGGTCCAATACTGTTAAATACAATAATAAAAATAATAGGTAATAATAATAATAATAATAATAATAATAATAATAATAATAATAATAATAATAATAATAATAATAATAATAATAATAATAACAATTATAATAATGTCCAGTTCTCTGAAAACTGAGTTAGAAGGAGTTGAAGGAGGTGGAATATCTCCGGAATCATCTAAGGTTGAATTAGAAGCAAAAGTTTGAGCTTAGAATTCAGCTTTAGAAGATGGCAAAACGACTGTTGTGCCGTCGGAAGGCACTAGAGGAGGGAAAGAGGAAGAAACAAAATTAGAGTTAACATTTTTTGCAAAATGTCAGAAATGGCGTGAAGAAGAACCAGAAAGATTATTGCATTTTCAACGAAGAAAAGAGTTTTTGGCGTTGCGGAGGATAGATTTTGCACGATTCCGAGATGAAATTTATGTTGAATGAGCTTCTGGAGTTTGAACACGATGGTAATCCCTGAAGACAGCGTCCCTGTGGCGATTAGCACGAGAATAAATAGAGTTAAACCAAGGTTCGTTAGACTTAGTAGAAGGGAAATAATATGGAATGTTCGCCTCCATGACGGAGAATCACTTTAGTAATGGGCTTGTCAGATTCTGAGGTACCCCTCCCACGGAAGCAATAATATAGACCGATATATATATATATATATATATATATATATATATATATATATATATATATATATATATATATATATATATATATATATATATATATATATATATATATATATATATATATATATATATATATATATATATATATATATATATATATATATATATATATATATATATATATATATATATATATATATATATATATATATATATATATATATATATATATATATATATATATATATATATTTATATATATATTCATCACTCACGGGCAGAGCCCTTTTCAAGAAGCTGACATAATTAAAGGATAAAAAAAGCCCACCCAATGCCGAACCTAACGTAGATCACTCAGGTGGGGGGCAAACATAGGATTTAGAGAAAAAATTTTTAAAAACAGCAGGAAAAACAGAAGATAGAGAGTTCCACAGAACAGAGGTGACTGGAAAGGAGGAGGTACCACAACGTTTACAATGCTCGTACAAAGTTCATGCGCAAACAAGGAACCCATTGTGCTGCGAGAACGACCCAATGACGGTGGAATACAAGAGGTCAACTCCCTCGAGCACCTACCGGTGTAGTACATATAGAAAAGAGAGAATACGCCAACGTCACCTCGCAGAGAAAGAGGGTCAAGGGAGCTTGACGGTATCGGTCATTTTTTGCCGATACCGATACTGATACCTGAAAGCTTTATACCGATACCCATACTTCACTTAATGTATGTATATATATATATATATATATATATATATATATATATATATATATATATATATATATATATATATATATATATATTATATATATATATATATATATAATATTTATTTTTTTACTTTTTTTTCAGGAAATATTTTGGCCAAAATTTAAGAAAGATTTTTTAGCTCATGACAGTTACCATTGTAGAAAATACAAAGGCAGTTTACCGTTTCCAAGTAAAAGAGACGGAAGAATGATTGTGCCCCATCGCTTGTAAGTAATTTAAATACCGTATATTCTGATGTTAAAATAATACTTCTCTGCTGTATTGAAACGGCAATTGTTTCCGATAGTTTATTATATGCAATATATATATATATATATATATATATATATATATATATATATATATATATATATATATATATATAT
>SEYY01022304.1:52500-57500 GCA_009176605.1 Armadillidium nasatum | reverse complement strand
TATTAGCATTTGAGGAGTAGAATATTCTCCATAATTTACGACGGGCAAAAATTCTACTTGATTTCATTCTTTTATATGTTTATACTTTGGCAAATACTTCAGAAGCATTATGCAATTATACAATTTTTAATACCAGTTTACATGTTTGTTTAATATGTAAAGTTAAATAAAATATGAATTACCTCTTCTTTGGTGATTGCTCCTACCACTACTGGGCCAATCATTCCATATGAGAAACCAACCAACGAACTCATACCAAAAGCGGTTCCTGATATGTTAGAAAAATATATATATTTGCTCAGTAATTCTTATAAATTTATCTTAATTCAGAAATAATAATCACTAAATTCTGATTTTTTTTAACCATTTTAATTTTAATATATATTATAATATATATATATATATTATATATATATATATATATATATATATATATATATATATATATATATATTATATATATATATATATATATATATATATATATATATATATATATATATATATATATATATATATATATATATATATATATATAATATATATATATATATATATATATATATATATATATATATATATATATATATATATATATATATATATATATATATATATATATATATATATATTGAGTGGTTCTTTCATCGGGGACATGAAATGTTTTTGGAAAAGAACATACATTGTCCACTCACCATTAATACCGGTAAAATATTAGATGTACTTTTTGCTCATGCACAGAAATTTCCATACTTTTCTTTTGTATACTTGTATTATTATTATTATGACGTCATAATTCGGTAAATGAATCATGTTATGTAATTACGTAATGATTCCCCATCGATGATGTAATAACAATGATTATATAATAATTTCATTAGATATAATAGAAAATGCACGCGTAATTGTTTAATCAATAAAGAAATATCTGTACCAAGTCGGAGAAGGAAGGTAGGAATAAATAGGACAATTTGTATTTCTATGGGATGATTAGTTTGGTGTAGTGTTAACTTGATGGATTTCAAATAAGAAGGTAAAGCTTCAAATTATGGTCTCTTGAAAAAAGTTTTAGGGTTTCGTATCCTGGATTGGGAATATTGGGGGAAGTTTGATTTTCCCTCAAAGCGCTATTATCAAGAAATAATTGGTGCGATATCAAGATGGTTCGACATATATCCAGTATTGGTAGCTTCATTACAAAGCATTCCTAATACCATGATTGAGATCGCTGCCGCTGAGTTTAAATCCAAGATGGCGGAAACCACGTTAACATTGCAATGTTGCAAAGAGGGGGTCTTGCAATGACACCTTACCCTCAGTGGCAGCTGTCTCTGGCACTGGCACTCCCTTCGTATCGAGTGAGAGTGGCTTAAACAAGGGTTCCGCGTGCAAGAAAATGTTAGAATTTGCTAGAAAAGGCACTCAGGGAAGAGCATGAGTTAGGCACTGACACTAACACTGGAGTGCCGAAGGATAGGTGGCACGTACTGTGAGAGAAGTGGCGGGGCTTAAAGGATTTTCCTTTTTAATTACCGGATTATACTACTGGGGGCTAAATAGGGCACCGGATGTAGCATTAAAAAATGCAAATGCTACAGAAAAATCAGCAAAGGTAAACCGAAAAACTGTAAATGTCACCGAAAAAAAACAAGAAAACAGGAAAGAGCCCGAGGGGAGGCGATTTCACCTCAGATTCTCCTCATTTTCTGAAAAATTGACTCTGTAAATAGCATGAAGTTGACACAGTGCCACCCCTGCCAAAAGGCCATACAAACTGAAGTGCCGAAAGATGGGTAGTGCGTTCCTGACGGCGCGTGCAGTGGAAAAAAGGGGCTGGACTTAAAGGATTATCCGGCTGGGAATCAGATGTGGCACTAAAAAACCTCAAGTGATACCAAAAAAACGGAAAACCGGAAATGCTACCGAAGAACACCCCAAAAAAAATCCCAGGAAAGAGTCTGAAGTATGGCTATTTCCTCTCAGTGCTCCTCATTTTCAATTAAAAAGGGCTCATGAAAGAGCTTGAGGCGGTCACTAAAAATAGCATTACCACTATCACAGTCATCCATGCCAAAAGTAGGGCCTTACCATATATATATATATATATATATATATATATATATATATATATATATATATATATATATATATATATATATATATATATATATATATATATATATATATATATATATATATATATATATATATATATATATATATATAAACCTGCAAAATTTGGTGCGATATCAAGATGGTTCGACATATATCCGGTATTTGTAGCTCCATTACAAAACATTCCTAATACCATGAGCGAGATTGCTGCTGCTGAGTTACATCCAACGTACCCTACCAAAACAATGGAGACCCCTGTTCCACCAAAGCCTATATATATATATATATATATATATATATATATATATATATATATATATATATATATATATATATATATATATATATATATATATATATATATATATATATATAATATATATATATATATATATATATATATATATATATATATATATATATATATATATATATATATATATATATATATATATATATATATATATATATATATATATATATATATATATATATATATATATATATATATATATATATATATATATATATATATATATATATATATATATATATATATATATATATATAATATATTTAACAAACCCTTGGTGATTTAAATCAAGCTTACCTATAAGAGTAAGGATAACTTTGTTAGTTTTTTTCCGGATTTTGTATTTGTTTTGCACGAAAGTTTCCATCCAACTAAATAAATTACTTCCGATGACCCGGGCCACAAATGGAAGAGCTGAGAGTAGTCCCATATATATATATATATATATATATATATATATATATATATATATATATATATATATATATATATATATATATATATATATATATATATATATATATATATATATATATATATATATATATATATATATATATATATATATATATATAGAAAAAATATGTCGCTTCAATGAAAAAATTGTCCTAACGAATCGTTGGACATGTAACAAAAATGTCACAACAAATTTTTTCAGTTATTTTCTTAGAAAATAAATCGATGAAGCTACTTTCTTATGTTTAACATGTCTTTTCTCTATTGAAAATTTTACTGTGACATTTTTACTTGTCCCAACTATTCGTTAGGACAATTTTTGCAGTGATACTAAGAACACTTATATGCAAATACTTACATTTTTAATATCTGTTCCAAGAATTGATCCCATGTAAATGGGCAACTGGGTAATCATGAAACTCAATCCAAGCATATTTCCCATGTGAGCGATGTGAATTGACCACAAAGGAATGCTCATAAGCATTTTTAACCAAGGAACTTTTCTCTGAAAAAAAAATTAATTTTTACAATTTTTATTTTTACTTTTTTCTGTTTATTTTTTTTTTAAATTTTTTAAACTTTTTTTTTTTTTTTTTTTTTTTTTTTTTTTTTTTTTTTTTTTTTTTTTTTTTTTTTTTTTTTTTTTTTTTTTTTTTTTTTTTTTTTTTTTTTTTTTTATAAATTTTAAATATAAATTTGAATTAATTTATTACTTTGAAAAACACTGTGAGAAATCAAATGTGATTCGGAATATGGAGAACTAAAATACATGTAAATCAAATTGTTGATTATTATCATAAAATTAAAACTATATATATAAATATATATATATATATATATATATATATATATATATATATATATATATATATATATATATATATATATATAAGACAGAGAAAAATTTTCCGCACGCCAGGACTCGAAACCACTGACAACAGCGTCGCCGAAAGACAGTGAACATAAGGCTCTACCACTGAGCTACGCCGCCTTCCCAAATAAAGAAGGCATTGTAGAACAGTTTTCAAGCACTTATGCTTCGAATCACTGTAGCAACTCGGTACCTATTTAAATCCATAGGAGGGTGCTTGGAACCCCTACTGGGGCTACATGGGCATTTTGTTGGGGGCTCCTGGGTTACAGGAGCAACCAACCAAGGTCAAGCAACGCCAACATGGGCACAACAACTGTTGCGACAAAAATATTTTCGAGTCCTGGCGTGCGGAAAATTTTTCTGTCTTATTATTGCTAAAACTTGTCGCAACAGTTGTTGTGCCCATGTTGGCGTTGCTTGACCTTGGTTGGTTGCTCCTGTAACCCAGGAGCCCCCAACAAAATGCCCATGTAGCCCCAGTAGGGGATTTCCAAGCACCCTCCTATGGATTTATATATATATATATATATATATATATATATATATATATATATATATATATATATATATATATATATATATATATAATATATATATATATATATATATATATATATATATATATATATATATATATATATATATATATATATATATATATATATATATATATATATATATATATATATATATATATATATATATATATATATATATATATATATATATATATATATATATATATATATATATATATATATATATATATATATATATATATATATATATATATATATATATATATATATATATATATACTGCAAACTTTGTTCTAACGAATCGTTGGGACAAATGTCAAAAATGTCACAACAAAGTTTTTCAGTTATTATTAAAAAATAGCGACTTTCTTATGCTTAACATGTCTTTTCTCTATCGAATTTTTTCCTGCAATATTTTTACCACTTGTCCCAACGATTCGTTAGGACAATTTTTGAAATGTATATATGTTTGATAATGAAGAGAATCAATCTTTTCCCCCCAAAAATAACTTATTTCTTATTAATATTATTTTATTCATAAATAAAACAATTTCAGTTCTACAAGAATAATTAAAATATTAATTAAAGAATTCTGACAACTCTGAAATACTGAATAATTTTTTCTTTTCGAAGTTTATTCAAAGGAATAAACAATACCAGCTTTTAATATTTCATAAGTAAATGTAAATAAGTGAAGGGAAAC
>SEYY01022304.1:37500-47500 GCA_009176605.1 Armadillidium nasatum | reverse complement strand
ATATATTGCATATTTTGCATATTACTATATATTACTCTGAAATCCACTGAATATTAATTTTTAAAATTTTTAAATATTTTTTGTATATTATTGTATATTTTGTATATTATTATATATTACCTTAAAATCTACTGAATATTAATTTTTAAAATTTTTTAATATTTTTTGTATAATATTGTATATTTTTTATATTTTGTATATTTTGCATATTACTTTATATTACTCTGAAATCCACTGAATATTAATTTTTAAAATTTTTAAATATATTTTGTATAGTGAAAATAATTTATTAAAATATTACATAAATTTAGCATTACATTTATTTCTCGCCAAATAGAGAGTTTGACAGATGCTGATACTGTAATAAATATTAATCGTAAGCAATAAAAAGAATATTTAAAATATAATATAAAATAATATAATATAAACAAAATTAACAGAAAATAAATCGTATTAACATTATCATATTTAGCATTTTTAATGCCTTATTCCACTTTTCGAAAATAGTCTGATTTCGAATCCCTATCAAGGCTCGTGACTACGTCTTCATAGCACTACACCTCAAAAAATTGTCCCAACGATTCGTTGGAGCAAGAGGCAAAAATGTCACAAGAAATATTTTGTTATTTTCTTATTAGAAATTAAATTGGTGATGCGACCTTCTTATGCTTAACATGTCTTTTTATCTATTGAGAATTTTACTGACATTTTTGCTACTTGTCCCAACGATTCGTTAGGACAAATTTTAAAGTGAAGTGAAAGATTTCAGTTCCAGTACAATTTTGATAATAAATATTAAGAACTTACTTGAAAGAAGCCTATCGTAAATCGAAGGAAAAATAATAGTCCATAATGAGTTTTTGCCGTTATTGGAATAAGGAAATTTCCAATGGCATCGACCATTACGCCAAGTCCAAAAACTTTCTTCGTTCCATAAAGTTCAGCTAAACGACCACCAATTATCTGAAATTAAAGATATTTAGATCGATCTTCTGGCTTTGAGATTTCGTCCTCAAACTCATTGGTCTTGACAGAGAAGTTAAAATGTATCAAATAATTAAACTGAAAATATGCAAGTAGTAAGGCAAGCACTTTCCGCTGGGAAAGATGCATATTGGTCTTTTCTGCAATTGCGCGTGATACTGCATTGTCAGGTACCTTCCTGACCTTTTTTGTTGGTTTACGGGTACCCCACGGACCTATCCCTCACGATTCGGACCAAATTCAGCCTGGTTGAACCTCAATAAAAGGGTCAGGAAAGAGTCTGAGATCGAACTGATCTAGCCAGATTAGCAATTGTAAATCAAAGGTCGATATGCACTTTTTTCAGCGGAAAGTGCGTACCTTACTACTACATTAGATTAGAAGGGTAACGTACAAACGCTAAAAGAAAAACAAAAGAATAAATATTGTGATGAGTAGATTCAATTATCCACAAAATACCAACCAATACTTAAAAAAAGAACTTCGTTCATTTCTATTAAAGATATATATAGTATATATATATATATATATATATATATATATATATACTATATATATATATATATATATATATATATATATATATATATATATATATATATATATATATATATATATATATATATATATATATATATATAGTGTCTTACTCCAGAGAATCCATAGGCATAAAAAAATGCTGATAAAACATTTCCTCTCTGAGTGGTGGTCATCGGTATTGGAGGAAGTTCTTTTGTCTTCTGAAAAAGAGATAAAAATTTCCACGTTCAATTTCGGATTTCATTGTATGTTCTTGCAACAATTGATCTAACCTACTTTGACATATATTCTGTTCTAAGACTTTCTCTCCGATTACACTTACATTTTAAGGAAAAGTTTAAAAAAAAAATTACCATTTTCTTTATGATAATCCATTAGTTCATATAAGTTATTTATATTGTGTACAAAGTAATTACCCTACCCTGTTGATTAACCTACTTCTTCAGCTGTATCATTTGTCTCTGTGTTGTTTTGAATTCTTAGGCAATACGGAGTTTTGACTTCGATGTCGGAGGCATTTCCAGTTCCTGAGGAAGAGACAATTCTCACCATCGCGACGATTGCAATTGAGAAATTTGTTCTTGTCGAGTAGAGCTCCATGACTCCAAGGGAACAAAGAATCCCTAGAACCACTCTTGATGGTATGCAGTTGAAAACTGGACAGATAAGGCACAGAGAACCATAAATTGAAAACTCATTTCACACTCACACACACACACACACACAACTCACTTATACATACACACACACACACACACACACACACACACACACACACAAACATAATAATATATATATATATATATATATATATATATATTATATATATATATATATATATATATATATATATATATATATATATATATATATATATATATATTATTTTTATATATTATTAAATTATTATATTTATCTAAATACAAATATTATTATTAATATATATTAATATAATATATATATATATATATATATATATATTATATATATATATATATATATAATATATATATATATATATATATATAATATATATATATATATATATATATATATATATATATATATATATTATATATATATATATATATATATATATATATATATATATATATATATATATATATATATATATATATATATATATATATATATATATATATATATATATATATATATATATAATATATATATATATATATATATATATATATATATATATATATATATATATATATATATATATATATATATATATATATATATAGTCTCCTCTGGTGTTCAAAAACCTGAAGCATGCCACCAATATCCATTAGAGTTAAGAAATTTTCTTGAAGGTTTCAATTAAAGAATGACAGGTCTTTATGTATGTCGTTTAAAGGGAGCAAATAAGTTGAAGTTGGGAAAATAAATAATGGGTGTGTGAATGACATTTATATTTATGTTTACAGCAAGAAGGGAAGGTCGGAGTTAACAGGTATAGACGAAATAGTTTGCTAAGTCAAGGTGCAAGACCAGGAGCGCATGTTTGAAGAACAACAGAATTATGATGGGTGTCGTCGGACAATAATAATAGAGAAAATACATACGTCTTAGTGTTAAGGTCAGAGAGAGAGCAAAAACAATGTCTTCAAAAGACATTGCAATTTTTGACATAAATGAGCTGGAATGAATTGGTGAAGGAGGTACAAGTATGGAATTCACAAACGTAGAATTAAAGACGAAGATCTGTCGAAGAGCTATAGCTCTTGCAGAAGAGAAAACAGCTCAAACAGTAGTGATTGACTCTCGTGCTTGAAGGCGCCGGTTCGATCCCACTTGGGGATCCTAGGTATATACTACCTAGAAAAGTTCCTCTCCTAGAATACATAGGGTAACGCCCTTGAGATGTGAACTTTTTACAAAGAAAAAAAAATGAAAAAAAAGAAAAAAAAGAAAAAACGGCAGTTGTGCAGTTGTGCAGTTGTTCAGTTGTGAAAAATTAGAAAAGGGAAAGGGAACAAAGCAAACTTAGAGTTAACATTTTTTTTTTTTTTTTTGCAAAATGCCAAGAAAGGTGTGAAGAAGAAAAACCAATAAAATTATTGTAGTTTCTACGGAAAAAAGATGGTTTAGTGTTGCTTTTTAGTGTTCCTTTGCAAGATTTCGTAATATATATATATATATATATATATATATATATATATATATATATATATATATATATATATATATATATATATATATATATAATATATATATATATTATATTATATATATATATATATATATATATATATATATATATATATATTATATATATATATATATATATATATATATATATATATATATATAATATTATATATATATATATATATATATATATATATATATATATATATATATATATATATATATATATATATATATATATATATATATATATATATAAATATCCCTAGTAAAAAGTTTCTATTTCTAAATTCTTTGTAACGATGAAAATGCGTTTTTTATCGTCAAAATATTACAAATTACCAATTTTTTAATTTATATTTTATTAATTTTGCGTATGTAGCATATTAATTAAATGCATTTTCAATGAGTTTAAAATCCTTAGACCTGAAAATTAAACAAAAAAAGGAGGAACATCAATTCTCTTTGGAATCAATAGTTTGAAAATTCTTACATATATAAATATATATATATATATATTATATTAATATATATATATATATATATATATATAATATATTATATATATATATATATATATATATATTATATATATATATATAGGAAGGACCATCCCATTGGGCATAACCCTCGGAGTGATAGGATGGGCTAGACCATTCCGTTTTATTCCATTGCCATTTGGTTCGTTCCTTTTAGCGTTTCACCTTTTCAGAGGGTCTCTAAACATCAACACTCAAATTAGAGTGTTTATGATCCAATTACCTCCCCATGCAATTTCTTCACATGCTCCCACAAATTTACAAGCGATTACTCATGCATTACCTTTTAAATTATAAAATAGAATATTGCGAAATATATAGCTGCCTCGAAGATGATTGGAGGGGCGGCATCCAAAGAATGCCCCTCATCCACTCCTTATCCTACCACCACTTGGAAGTTGTCGTCCTCCGATGATGGGAATAGTGTCCACATCCGGCTTGCCCCGGTACACGGTCTTCTTTTTTTCATTAATTTCGGCAACATTCGGGGTCTTTTTTATAATTTGCCCCCTTGTTGAACACCATCTCTCTTCTTCTGAACCTTATCTCTGGTTCTTAACCGAAACTCAGGTGCTTGGGAGCATTGAAAGGAAACTTTATTCTGTTGCTCCTTACTATCTATATTCTCAATTTTCAACCAAAGCCTTAATTAAATGTTGCTCAAATGTATATAACGATGTTTTTGCTCTCGTGTCTCTGATATATTATATATATATATATATTATATATATATATATATATATATATATATATATATATAGTATATATATATATATATATATATATATATATTTATATATATATATATATATATATATATAATATATATATATATATATATATATATATATATATATATATATTATATATATATATATATATATATATATTATATATATATATATATATATATATATATATTATATATATATATATATATATATATATATATTAAATGTGCACTTTCAAAAGTCATCAATTCCTCTAAGAAACACAAACCCTTAAAAGCATTACAAAATAAATTATCCTTTTAATTTAAAACTGCAAAGCTTTCATCAACATCGAAATCAACACTTAAAGCAAAATAAAATTATCATAAATAGCTGTTAATACCAAGAAACGATCAGTCATTTGCACTAAAATGTAAAATATTGTTTCAAATATATGCTTGCCTCCATTCTCCATCGTAAAATTTACAATAAATAGCAATTAACACACCAGTTAAAATTCAATTACTCAGAATTATCAATTAATCGATATAAATTCAATTATTTAGAATTGTTAATTAATCGATATAAATTTAGAGATATCATGATATTTGATAAAAAAAGAAGAATCCATTCAATTTATAAAAGGACACTACTATAGGAATGATATATTATATATATATATATATATATATATATATATATATATATATATATATATATAATATATATATATATATATATATATTATATATATATATATATATATATATATATATATATATATATATATATATATATATATATATATTATATATATATATATATATATATATATATATATATATATATATATATATATATATATATATATATATATATATATATATATATATATATATATATATATATATATATATATATATATATATATATATATATATATATATATATATATATATATATATATATATATATATATATATATATATATATATATATATATATATATATATATATATATATATATATATATATTATATATATATATATATTATATATATATTATTTTTAATTAAAAATTTAATAATTTTTATTTTTTTATTATTATTATTGTTTATTACTATTACATTTATTATTATTATATTATTATTATTATTATTATTATTATTATTATTATTATTATTATTATTATTATTTTTACTATTATTGATTATATCTTTATCATTAATATTATTGTTATTAATTGTTATAATATAAATTATTATATTGTTATTATTGTTAAATTTTATTAACATTATTTAAAATTATTATTTATTATATTATCAATATTATTAAAAATTGTAATTATTACTGTTATTATTATTATTATTATTATTATTATTATTATTATTATTATTATTATTATTATTATTATTATTATTATTTTTACTTTTTTTAGCAATCATTATTAATTTTCCTGTAAAATAATAATAATATTAGTAAGAATTTTATTATTATTATTAGTTAGAACTATTATTAATATTTTACTTTATTGGTTTATTATTATTATCAGTGTTTATGGTTATTTGTTCTCGTTGATAATTGTGGAATTTAATTCAAATGCAGGTATTATGTCTTCGAGTTCAAAGTACGTAATAAACACGTAGAAAATAGGTATCCCTTTTCATATATTATAGAATGAAATCTTACTTTTGTTTAATAATAATAATAATATATATATATATATATATATATATATATATTATATATATATATATATATATATATATATATATATATATATATATATATATATATATATATATATATATATATATATATATATATATATATATTATAAAAGATAAACTACATTACGTAAAGAAATAATAAGATGCCTTAAGGTAATGAAAGCAGTGATATTTAACTTGTCAAATCCGCTCCAAACATTAATGTGAAATGGTCAAAAATTCGCTTGCAAAGAAATTTCAGTTTGTTGCGTGATCTGACTGCAAACTCGGTGATCAATATATTTATGGTGTACGGTGCACAACTATATATATATATATATATATATATATATATATATATATATATATATATATATATATATATATATATATATATATATATATATATATATATATATATATATATATATATATATATATATAATATATATATATATATATATATATATATATATATATATATATATATATATATATATATATATATATATATATATATATATATATATATATATATATATATATATATATATATATATATATATATATATATATATATATATATATATATATATATATATATATATATATATATATATATATATATATATATATATATATATATATATATATATATATATATATATATTATATATATATATATATATATATATATATATATATATATATATATATATATATATATAATATATATATATATATATATATATATATATATATATATATTATATATATATATATATATATATATATATATATATATATATTATATATATATATATATATATATATATATATATATATTTAAAAAAAAAAAGTTTTTATTGTTTTTTATTTTTTATTTTTTATTTTTTTAAAAATTCGAATGCAGTTATAAAAAAAAAAAAAAAAAAAAAAAAAAAAAAAAAAAAAAAAAAAAAAAAAAAAAAAATATATAATATATATATATATATATATATATATATATATATATATATATATATATATATATATATATATATATATATATATATATATATATATATATATATATATATATATATATATATATATATATATATATATATATATATATATATATATATATATATATATATATATATATATATATATATATATATATATATAATATTTATATATATATATATATTATATATATATATATATATATATCAGGGGTGGCCAACCTGCGGCTCGCGAGCCACATGTGGCTCTTTGAAGGATTATTTGTGGCTCTCGATAAATGTACCCGAGTTCCCTTTTCATTTTTGTGCTGTTATATATTTAAAAATTATTATTGTTCCGTATGTGTTTTAAAATGTCATTTAAATTACTGAATCATTTTATTCCACTTTAACATTCGTGAAATCCAAACATCGATCAGTATTAACTAACCAGCCTCTCAAATAATTACTGAGAAGTGCTGTCACCAATTGTTCACCAAATTTTAAAGAATTATCAAGAAAAGTAAAATAAATGTTTAATTTTTAATATTTAAATTCAAAACACATATTTTTTACTTTCATTTATATGTTTTCAATAAATATAATTTCTGTAAAAAAAATTTTGAATACCTTTTTTTTGTATACCTTTTTAATACGTATTTAATTGCGGCTCGCGAAAAATTTCAAATTTTGAAAAATGGCTCGGACTATCAAGGAGCTTGGCCACCCCTGATATATATATTTCTTTTCCTTTCCTCTTTTACATATTTTAAGAGTAAAATCTAAAATTAGTAAAATTATCAAAATTATCAAAATTCTTTCAGATTAAAAAATAAAAATAAAATATTTTAATTAACGTGATGTGAATATAATATAAAAAGCAGTTAACTAATTCTTTTTCGTAAATTAATTATATTCTGTTTAAAAAATGGAAAAAAATATTCACTTTCTACAAACTTAAATATATATATATATATATATATATATATATATATATATATATATATATATATATATATATATATATATATATATATATATATATATATATATATATATATATATATATATATATTTCTGTTCAAAAGTATCTCCCTTCACAAATAATATGACGCTATGTTCGTAAATATTTTTTTGTTCGTTGTTTTTTGTCGCAAAAGAAGTGGAATAAGGGCCAAGTATTACTGAATCACGTGTTCAACAAGCGTTATCTGCGTTCCTAGTAGCATTAAAGTAGTTTACACCTTAGTGTTCCAGTTTACTCGCAGCATCCGTCGATTGCTCTCGGGATTGCTTTGAAGGTTTATTAAATTCTATTTCAGTAGTAGTTCTTCACTCTAAACATCCAGCAGCATGGGTCGCAAAGCTCATCATTAAAGTAATCGCCCTGATAGAGAAATGATAGTTAACTAGTTTCTAAACACGTGGTTTCATTGTAGACGTTACGGACAGGGCTGGAAGATGGTTATAGTTTCTAGAGGCGACAGATATCTGCGGTGAGAGTATTTCGAAAGTATTTCACTATTAGTAAGTTTCGAAATGGCCTCACGACCACGAAGAATAGGAAAATTTCAGTGACCAGACAATGGCTCAATTAAGAGGGGCATAAAGTAGAAGGATTGCCATCTTTCCCTTGCATAAAATACAAAGACTATGGTTAGCAGTCAATCTCGCACTTTGGATCGTTGACCAATTGTGGTATTTGTTGTTCACATATGAACCTAAGGTATAATATATATATATATATATATATATATATATATATATATATATATATATATATATATATATATATATATATATATATATATATATATATATATATATATATATATATATATATATATATATATATATATATATATATATATATATATATATATATATATATATATATATATATATATATATATATATATATATAGCATATATATATATATATTTATATATATATATATATATATATATATATATATATATATATATATTTATAATATATATTATATATATATATATATATATATATATATATATATATATATATATATATATATATATATCTATAATATATATATATGATATACGATATATATATATATATATATATATATATATATATATATATATATATATATATATATATTATATATATATATATATATATATATATATATATATATAATATATATATATATATATATATATATATATATATATATATATATATAAGATTTCATGATGGTCGTGATAGAGAGTGACGTAGACGTGAGGAACGTAGCACTTACAACATTACACCAAGAGGTTGGTTCAAAATGTACTGGGGTGGTATTTACTTTGACGTCCGTAAAGCCCTCGTC
>SEYY01022304.1:12500-20000 GCA_009176605.1 Armadillidium nasatum | reverse complement strand
ATCTGGGGTGATTCACTCCTACAACTCTCCTAGAAAAGGTGGGTTCTAGGGCTTTTCGTCTTATCAACTCTTCAGACTCACAAATTCTCGGAAGTTTCTTTCTGCCCGTCGAATTGTTGCGTCACTCTGACTATGTAATCTTTCTTACAAAGAACACTGCTCTTCTGAACTCTCTTGTTGCCTATCTCCTCCACTGAGAAGGGCACGTGCTAGTATATATATATATATATATATATATATATATATATATATATATATATATATATATATATATATATATATATATATATATATATATATATATATATATATATATATATTAATATCAAACGCTAAATGAGATTTAATTTTATTGTCCTCTGTTTCTTCTCTGTCTAGTTTTCAACTTCATACCAGCAAGGGTCGTTCTAGGGATTCTTTGTTCAACTGGAGTTATGGAGCTTTACATGACAAGGTCAAATTTCTCAATTGCAATTGTCGCAATGGTGAGAATTATCTCCTCTTCAGAAATTGGAAATGCCACAGATTCAGAAGTCAAAACTCCTTATTGCCTTAGAATACTAAACAACACTTCGGATTTTGATTCGATTGAAAACGTAAGTTAATTCACAGTATTCTGAGTAATTAGTTTCTAGGAAATGTAAATTAGATAATAAAACTAATGACTAAATGAATAATAAATTTCTTTTACTTGATTTTATAATGTAATTAATCAGAGAGAATGACTTTCCCTTGAAAATATTGTTTTTTTTTTTTATTTTAAAAGTTCACATCTCACGGGCATTGCCCTATTCGAGGAGAGGAACTTTCTAGGTAGCATATACCTAGGATCCCGAAGTGGGATCGAACCGGTGCCCTCAAGCATGTGAGTCAATCACCCTACCGTTCGAGCCACGATAAACGGCTAAAACAAAATATAGCAAAAGAGGTTAAATCAATTAAAATAATACTTACTCTAATATATTAGTAGAACTTTCATAAACACTTGTGATTGTAGAAATCCCTGCCCATAGTATTTAATGAAATACGAAATTAGTTTAATGTAGGAATTCTTTTTCTGTTACATTTCAGAAGACCAGTCAACTTCCTCCAATAGAGATGACCACCACTCAGAGAGGAAATGTTTTATCGGCCTTTTTCTATGCTTACGGACTCTCTGGAGTAAGAATATATATATATATATATATATATATATATATATATATATATATATATATATATATATATATATATATATATATATATATATATATATATATATATATATACATATATATATATATATATATATATATATATATATATATATATATATTATAATATATATATATATATATATATTATATATATATATATATATATATATATATATATATATATATATATATATATATATATATATATATATATATATATATATATATATATATATAATATAATATAAGATATATATATATATATAATATATATATATATATATATATATATATATATATATAATATATTAATATTATATATTATATTTTTATTTATTTATTTATTATTTATTTTTCTTTAAAGATTTAGATTAAGAGTAAAACGTTGGATTGCGTTACATGTTTATTTTCAGATACTAGGCGGCCGTTTAGCTGAACTTTACGGAACGAAGAAAGTCTTTGGACTTGGCGTACTCGTCGATGCCATTGGAAATTTTCTCATTCCAGCAGCGGCAGGGGTTCATTACGGGCTCTTATTTTTTCTTCGGTTTACGATGGGATTCTTTCAAGTAAGATTTTAATAAGAATGTTAGAAATTAATGAACTTGGATCGAAGTCGAACTATTTTTAGAATGTTGCTTAAAAAAGAAAGTCTTATTTCAATTTCAGGCTTTAGACTTCTAATTTTAAATTCAGTTAAAATTTTTTATTAAAATAGTTTTAGAAAAACAGAATAAAATTATGATGAGAAGAATTTTGTTCTCTGTTGATTTTAGTTTGCTACATTTTTTATGTATATTTTCATTTGCTTGCGAGTAATATTGATTTTGATGGTACGATTTTTATTCATAACGAGTATTAGTGTCGATCAATCTTCCTATTATGAAGCAGATGGAAACAAAGTAATACTAAATTTAGGTTGTGAATCAGGTTCTATAACAATCAAATCTAATTTAAAATATTTTATTAAATATTTTCAAAATCATAATTCATTAATATTCACAGTACACTAATTCAGTTTTAAATTTCAGTTTTTATTGTTTATTCAGAAAAAGTAAATTTGCAATTTTACAATATTATAGTAGGTAATATGTGCTAAATATAATATTAATAATTTATTTGCTGTCTCTTTGAAAAGGAGCTTCTAAGGAGATACACATTGGTTTCCAGTGGGCCCCAAAATTTAGTCAATAAATAGTTTTTCAATTTATTTTAAAATAACTATTAAAATGCAAATACGATGCATATAATGTAACAAACAACAACAACAATAATAATTATTGTATTATTAATAATAATAATAATAATAATAATAATAATAATAATAATAATAATAATAATAATAATAATAATAATAATAATAATAATAATAATAATAATAATAAATAATACAATAGCAATAATAATAATAATAATATATAATAATAATAATAATAATAATAATAATAATAATAATAATAATAATAATAATAATAATAATAATAATAATAATAATAATAATAATAATAATAATAATAATAATAATAATAATAATAATAATATATAATAAATAATAATAATAATAATAATAATAATAATAATAATAATAATAATAATAATAATAATAATAATAATAATAATGCATAAAATAGTAAAGATAACAATAATAATGATTAGCAAAATTATTGAAATAAGGGAATGGATTTGACTAGTTTAACTAGTATATACATATGCTTCGCTAATGTAATTACTAGTTGTTTAAAATGGTCTTTAAATGTTAATTTCTTTTCGTATTACTCTCAGTATTTTGGCGTTTGAAGCTTTTTGTAATTTCGCTCCTTTTAGTTTAATATTGTAGTCTTCTTTTGAAGTTTTATTGCTAAAAATATGAAGCGACGTTTTTTGCACATTCAATGAAAGTTTATTTGAATTTATCCGTGTCAATATTCTATTTAAAGTATGCGAGCCTTTTTGTGAGAGTGCGTCAGGATTTTTTTCGTATATTAATATTGATATACTGTTCGCAAATGAGACAGAAAAAGAGTCATGTGAGTTGAATAAATAATTTGTATATAGGGTAAATACTGGTTCCAAGATAGATCCTTGTAGCACCCCAGTCATTACTATTGATGTATTAGAGTGAAAAATCCTCCAATTTTACATACTGAGGTCTTTTAGTTGGGTAAGATCTAAACCATTGCAATGAGTTCTCCTCAATGCCTATCATATACATTATATTTAAAAGAATGTTAGTGTCAATTGAATCAAATGATTTTGCAAAATCAAATAATAATAGCACAGATGAGTCTTTTCGTTCTGTTTTCGTATTTTTTTCAGTTAACATCAGATTTTGATCTTCCTTTTCGGAAGCCAAATTGATAATCATTAAAGAGGTTATTTGAATTAAGATATTAAAATAGTTGATTTAATATTAATATCTCAAATATTTTAATAATAGTATGTGTAAACGAAATCGGTCTATAATTCAGAGGAATTGATCCATCTCCCTTATTCTGATCGGAGTTACACGTGTGAGTTTGAAAACGTGAAAGAGCATACTTGTGTGAAGAGATATTAAATTGGTCTTTTAATGGGAAATAAATTTATATCGGCAATGTGTTTGAGGATGCTATTGGGAACGGAATGAATATCATATGCTTTATTTTTCACACCCGCAATTACCGTTTTCACTTCTGAGTCCGAGATGTTCACAAAATAGGTTTCGAATGCAGTTTGACTGGGAAGCCTGTTGGCAGCGTTTTGTTTACTAATGTTTACAAAGTGATTATTAAGTTTTTCGGCAACTTCTTTTTGATTGTTTATTATTTTATATTTATATTTAATTTTTGTATATTATTGATTTCAGGTTTATTTTTGTTAATTTAGCTGTTAATAAGGCCAAATGTTTTTTTCAGTTTCTATGAACACCATTAAATTTATTAACGTAGTACTTCTTTTCCGCTTTCTTAAGGACAATTTTTAATTGTTTATCAGTTAATGTATAATTCCTTCTTTATAATTCCGAGAGTATTTATGTTTATAATTTTCCAAATTTTTTAAACCAGGTGTTATCCAAGGGTTTTGAATTCTTTTTAGTCCTATTGCTTGTTTTGTATAAGGAAGGAATCATTTAAAAGGTTACAATGGGAGAAGAGGTCGAAGATTTTAGATATGGTTATCTCCACAGTAATAGATTCGCCAAAGTGCTAAAGAGCAGTGGACCATGTGTCAAAGAAAAAAAAGAAAGATCACAGTAGTACATTGCTTACAAAAGCCATACATGCGATCAGAGATAAGATTAGAAGAATTGAGATGTTTCAAAATCTTGTTATTTAAGGATAGACCCAAAAACATCTGAAACAATAAACGTTAATGAGATTGGATAATAGTTGGGTGGGTTGAGAGTGTCTTTTCTTGGAAACATTTTGAATTAACGTAACCTTCCAGCAATAAAAAAAAGGTTAAAAAATTGATAAACAGACATAATTATAAGACAAAAAAAGTACAGTATCTGAATCACAAATTTTAGGAGTGATTTCTCCTTCTTAGTATAATAAGCTCATAGAGAATCATTATGTTTTGAATTCTGCAAATTCTGTATTAATCATTTCAAAGAAATCAGAGAAGTGCAACATCAGATTCGATCAGTTGGCTACATCAAAGTGCCAAAAACATCTTCTCACCGAAGACGAAGTCGTTCCTGCTATAAATTTGAAGTAATTTCGATATAAAGAAGAAAACCACAAAGTAAAGAAATAAATAGGGGGGAATACAGAGAAGAAAACATATATATATATATATATATATATATATATATATATATATATATATATATATATATATATATATATATATATATATATATATATATATATATATATATATATATATATATATATATATATATATAATGAATTTTTCATGTTCTTAGAACATTAATGACAACAGTTCCATCAATTTATATTCTATGGAATTCCGAGTTGAAGAAAAAGAATTATTATAAATAAATTATGGGAGTGACAATCATAAACTGACCTAAAAACATTGGAAGGGAAGCACATACAACAAAATCAATAGATTAATGTAGAAATATCGATTGTTATCAAAATAAGAGATGATTTTACACTGAAACAAACATACATACATATGGAGTATATATATATATATATATATATATATATATATATATATATATATATATATATATATATATATATATATATATATATATATATATATATATATATATATAGATTGATAGATGGATAGATAGATAGATAGATAGATAGATAGATAAATAGATAGATAAGTGGATACAACAAAATCAATAGATTAATTTAAAGGAATCATTTATAATCAATATAAGAGATGATTTCGCACTGAAACACACACACACACACATACATACATACATACATACATACATACATACATACATACATACATACATACATATATATATATATATATATATATATATATATATATATATATATATATATATATATATATATATATATATATATATATATATATATATATATATATATATATATATATATATATATATATATATATATATATATATATATATATATATATATATATATATATATATATATATATATATATATATATATATATATATATATATAACACTATAACCGTGTTAAATTTTAGACAGTATAAACACCCCACAAGAAATAAAAACAAAAATTAAAATTGGAGCAAGGCTTTTGAAGGGATAGCCACCCTTCCTCTTTCAGGCTCTAGTTTATTATTAATAATAAACTAGAGCCTGAAAGAGGAAGGGTGGCTATCCCTTCGAAAGCCTTGCTCCAATTTTAATTTTTGTTTTTATTTCCTGTTGGGTTTAATTAAAAATTATAATATATATATATATATATATATATATATATATATATATATATATATATATATATATATATATATATATATATATATATATATATATATATATATATATAACTCAATTGCGGATATTGTGAGAATGTGTGCATAGAAGTTGTTTGTCTCATGAATTTTCTATCAAATGTCTTCAGCTTTCTTGCTAATCTAAAACAAAATTCATTTGTTCTGTTTATTTATCTCCTAATTCTATTCGAAAATATAAAACTTCTTTCGTCTTCTCATTTTACTAAAATCAACCTAAACCATTTTAATATCCAATACCACGTCCATTGGTTTTTCCCTACTTCTGGAGTTACAGTTGTTGAACTCGACTATTTACTATATATATATATATATATATATATATATATATATATATATATATATATATATATATATATATATATATATATATATATATATATATATATATATATATATATATATATATATATATATATATATATATATATATATATATATATATATATATATATATATATATATATATATATATATATATATATATATATATATATATATATATATATATATATATATATATATATATATATATATATATATATATATATATATATATATATATATATATATATATATATATATATATATATATATATATATATATATGTTTAATAGGGTGCTTGTTATCCATCTCTTCATCCTTTAACAGCAAAGTGGATTCCTCCAGGGGAAATATCAAGATTTGTTGGTTTTGTTTACGTTTGTAAGTCACCCATTTTATATATATATATATATATATATATATATATATATATATATATATATATATATATATATATATATATATATATATATATATATATATATATATATATATCTTCAATTTGAAAACTTTCCACTTTCTATACATAATCTATTTTCCTCGCTGAAACCTTCATTCTATTTTCATATTCAGTCTTCCTATGATGATTTATATGTGGTAACTACTTTTCCTTTCATTACATCAATAGTGGTTGCTTCTTAAAGTTTTATCCTATCCACAAATCTTTTTTTTTCACTTTTCATTAATGACCTTTTTTTCTCTGTCAATTCTTAATTCTATTCATTTTTATTTCGACCATTCAACCCTTCACTTTTTCCTTCTCTTCATTTTGAAAGATGCCCTACCCAATAACAAATAATTAATGATAAGAAAGAGTCTTTTGAATAAATAAGTAACGTCTGATTTATCTCAGGTTTCTAACTGGTTTCTAAGTTGTTGTCAATGTCTCAAATATTAAGTTTCTTCAACTTCGCACAAGATATTATTTTCTACACAACTATAAAACACAACCAAAGCTTTTTCAATAATTAATATACTTGGTGTTATATTTTTTTTACGTGATCTTTCTTGGATGAATCGCAGCTCTCCTCTAACTGAATAGTCTTC
>SEYY01022304.1:0-2500 GCA_009176605.1 Armadillidium nasatum | reverse complement strand
ACAAAGACCATTTAAAAAATAAATAAATAAAAAAAAAATAAATAAATAAAATAAACATCATTTGATTCATCCTTGTAAGATGTTGAACATCATCCTTCTTATTTTTGGTCACTCTCTGTTATAAATATTTAATTCAGAATAAAAATTTGATGAAGACTGCGTGAACCCTGAGTGATGTTTTAAACTTTTGATTGGATCTGTTTAATAAAAAATATTTTACAAATATTTAATAATATGTAGAAATTCATAAATGAAATAGAAACAAACATGCTTTTTCATTATCTTTATAAATTTCATAGTCTACGATTAATAATGCTTGTGTGATGAGAACTTTTAAATAAATAAAAGCAGGAACAACAGTTGGAAAGGTCGGAGAAAGGAGCTGAGGTAAAAGTTTGTTCCTGCTAAAAATTTTACCATGCATTTAATTAACCTGATAACTTTGTATAAAATACTCAAAAAAAGTAGCGAGAAAAAAAAAAAAAACAAAAAAAAAACATTGTTGATAAATTAAGTAAGAAGTCTGCCAGAAGGAACTTAATACTTAAGATCATTTTTATTTTTTTTTATTATATATAATTTAATGGTTTAAATGCTTTTATTTACAAATATTTAATTAAGAAATTTTCATAGTATTGTGGGATTCTAATCATGTATTGATAACTTACTAATTTTGATTTCTTACGGTAAATTATATCTTGGTCAATCAAAGATATTTTTTTATTAAGGAAATAAGTTTTATCGTTCATGATTGATAAAAAAAAAATGATACCATAAATTAATGTTAAAATATTAAAAATACGAAGAACGAAAATAATCGATAATACAATTTTTTATCCATTTTGGGTGATAATGGATCGAAATAATAATTTCCCCTATATTATCACCCAAAATAAATAATTTTTATTTTTTTTAATCATTTTGTCTCTTAATTTTGAGACAATAATTTGACAACCATTTCACTGTATTGTCTCTTACTAAAATCATTTTGTTTCCAACTTCTCACTTCTTCTCTTTATCATCTGAATGCAAAGGCTGTATAAGAGTCTGTATAATGTTAAAGAACATTAAATGTTCCTACGTTCCTGTTCTACTTCTATATATATATATATATATATATATATATATATATATATATATATATATATATATATATATATATATATATATATATATATTATATATATATATATATATATATATAATTTGGCTGTCGTCGTGAGTGGAGGTGCTTAAACCAGAAGGGAAAAGAAAAGATAGAAGAATCAGATGGAAGAGAGAGAAGAGAGAGAAGAGAAGAGAAGAGAAGAGAAGAAAAGTGAAGAGAAAAGAAGAGTAGAGTAGTGAAGAGAAGAGGAGAAGAAAATTGGAAGGATTGTTTAAAGTACGCTGTAGAATTTTACTGAAAAGAAAATTATTTTTCGAACTTAAAAATAATAACAGATTTATTTTAAAATAATTTTTTAAAAATATTTTCATAAAACAAAATTTAATAAATCGCAATTAACTTATTATCAAAATTTTGTGGAGGAGCAACAAAACTTTCAAATAACATACTTTCGGCTTAAGTGAAAATTTAAACATTAGCATTACGAATTTAAAATTTAAAACACGAGATTGGATTGGGCGACAAGGCTGGATCATGAAGAATAGTTCTTCGCATGGTTCTAGGGTCTGGGATTCCTTTTAACCAGTTTTTTTTTTTTTTTTTTTTTTTTTTTTTTTTTTTTTGTCTTCCCATGTACGACTGCAGTAATTTTCCTGCAGTTGACGCCACCCTGCATTATGCGGGATACGGTGTTTTTGTATAAAAAAAAAAAAAAAAAAAAAAAAAAATATATATATATATATATATATATATATATATATATATATATATATATATATATATATATATATATATATATATATATATATATATATATATATATATATATATATATATATATATATATATATAGGCTTTGGTGGGCCAGGAATCTGTCTTGTCTTGGTGGCGTACGTTGGATGTAACACAGCAGCTGTGATATCGCTCATGATATTAGGAATGTTTTGCAATGGAGCAACTAATTCTGGATATATCACCAATCATCTTGATATTGCACCGAACTTTGCAGGTTATATATATATATATATATATATATATATATATATATATATATATATATATATACGTATATATATATATATATATATATATATATATATATATATATATATATATAATATATATATATATATATATATATATATATATATATATATATATATATATATATATATATATATATATATATATATATATATATATATATATATATATATATATATATATATATATATATATATATATATATATATATATATATATATATATATATAATATATATATATATATATATATATATATATATATATATATATATATATATATATATATATATATATATATATATATATATATATATATATATATATATATATATATATATATATATAT
>SEYY01022303.1:0-15000 GCA_009176605.1 Armadillidium nasatum | reverse complement strand
CCGATAGTATCGGTATCGGCAGTATCGGCCATTTTTTGGGTATCGGTATCGGTATTGGTTAATTTGGCTGATACTTGGCAGATGCTCCGATACTTTGAATTCGACTACTAAGTGATGTCTTTATCTTAAAGGAGTATATTATGTCATGTTTGAATAATAGCGTATTTTATATTTTGTCTTTTCTGCTGATTAATTGAGGTCTCTTCTTTCATTATTTTTATTCTTTATATTGTAGCTAGTTAAAGAATCTTCTTGGAAATTGTAATCATGTTAAAACATAAACGCGAGTAGCTAAACTTTGTTAATACTTACTGGAAAATGGAAATGGAATATTTTTTGAATAAACACAAACATAAAAAAGTTATTAGTATTATATTTGCATTTATTATTCCTAAAAGATATTTTAATTTATAAAATATACTTGGGCACAACCAAATATGAAATACATGACTAAGTATTGGTTGTACATTGAATGCAATCCTCAGTTGCCTAGCAGTACACAATTTTTCTATCTTATTACTGTTCATTTATTATAATAATTAAAGTATCGGTATCGGTATCGGCACTTTAAAAAATATAGTATCGGAATCAGTATCGGTATCGGCCTCTTTACTGGTATCGGTACATCTCTCTCTCTCTCTCTCTCTCTCTCTCTCTCTATCTCTATATATATATATATATATATATATATATATATATATATATATATATATATATATATATATATATATATATATATATATATATATATATATATATATATATATATTGGCGCATTAAAAAAAATTAATAGCTTCTCAAAACAATTATATTTAAATGCGTCAATTCTTTCCTGCCACCAACAACCAAAGAAAGTAGTTAGAAGTTACCACCATATTTTCTTAACGTCTTCTAACTACAGGTGGCATTAGTTGTTTTTGCCTCTTGAAATAGTTTTCGAAAATTTTTTTAAAAAATTTAAATACGTTATGAAAATTTTGTCCGGTTAGGTTTAATATGAACGAGTGTTATAAAAAAGGACGATTCCTGCAAGGTAAGAGAGTAGAACCTATGCGAAAACACATTTTCTGCCATATTATTGGCACATAAATGCACTATTCAAAGTCAGTTGTGAAAAAGACAAAGTTACGCGCTAGTCGCACTAGAACGTTTATTCCATATTGTAGAGTTAGTGGTACCGTCCTGATTGTGACGAAACAAGTTACATTTTAATTAAGTTTATTAAAACAATTATTTTTAAAGTATAACCTTCCAATAGTTGATTTTAAAAATTGATTATACGTAGTTCTATGAATTATTAAAGTTGTTTTCCTCTTTGAAAGGGAAGTAGTTAGAGAAAGAGGTTGTGGAATTTGTGAACAAATTTGTGCTCTTCACTCGTTCTGGAAATATAGGAAATTGAACATATATTATTCTTTCACTATTTTTACGTCAGAATTCTTGGAATACAAACAAATATTTCAATTCTAGTATAAAAAATGCCACATTACCGGCAATAAGGATGTAATATTCACATTTTCATTCCCAAATATTAATAAAAAATCAAATTCACATTCGCGAATATTGGAAAATAGATATTTAGATAATCTCATATATATATATATATATATATATATATATATATATATATATATATATATATATATATATATATATATATATATATATATATATATATATATATATATATATATATATATATATAAAACTAAAAAAATATGAATAGTCGTAAAACAAAGTTTCAATACAGGCTGTTCTTTTTTATTACTTATAGTTATATTTTCTTTTCCAAATTTTATTGACAGAGCAGGATTTGTCGGTATATATATATATATATATATATATATATATATATATATATATATATATATATATATATATATATATATATATATATATATATATATATATATATATATATATATATATATATATATTAGGGCGGATCGTTTTCAAGTTTTGTTTTATTATCGTTGTCTAGTAGTTATAAAATGTGCATGCATGAGAAATTACTATTCCCAAAATTTTGGCTTAGTAGCTTTTCATTTCTTGGCCCCGGTAGGGGGGAGGGGAGTGTCTCAAGTCTCAAATTTGTTGGAAAATGATGCTTTACTTTAAGTCTCATAAATCGCTTCTCATGCTTCAAATTTACTTGTAACAATAAATTTTTGTTGAAAAAAAAAAAAAAATTAAATCTATTAAAATCATTTTCTTTTGACACGTTATCTTTTATCCCCGGTGAAATCATAAAACATTTAAAAGAAATAATAGTTAAAAATGCATTTTGATATACATCGAAATGAATTAAAGTCATTAAAATGAAGTTAATGGGTCGCCCTTAATGACTCAATGGCGATTCAGTTTTGTGATTCTGAGTTCCCAACATATGCTGCTTTTTCATCCGAATCCTACCATTGAATTAGTTTCTTTTTTTACAGAGGCAGAAAAATATGCTATATTTTGTTTTCATTAATTGGAATTTCCAAAAAAAGTTTTAAACATATTTATGTAATGGTTCTCAAGATAAAAAGATCTCATGTGTGTCCTGTATTTGGTGCAGCTAAAGATTTGAATTCGCTTTGTTTCCCTACACTTTGTGATGTTTTGCAGTACTTTTTTTAATATAGGAATGGAGTTAAAATCATCTAAGAAAGAACACATATTTAAAGAAATTGCAGCTGCTCTTTGAAATAGACTAGTGCATCTGTTTTATTTAGCTTCAATTCCAACTTTTTCGGTAAACCGGATAAATCAGATGCTGCAATATTGGCACCATAAACGTTGAGAACAAGGAAAATATGAAAAATCAAATACTAAAAAATCTTGAGAACTTTAAGACAAAAGTTAAATGCTCATTATTTAACATTTCGGTTTGTAAATGTGCAGATCTGGAAACTGATCTTCCTGATAAGGTGGAATCTAGAGATTTTCGACTTTTCACGCCCCCTATTCTCAGTAACTAATAAATAACTAAAAACTACCCTTTCTAGCGGTCGAACTGTCACATTAGTTTAATTTTCCTATCACTTTTTACAATGGAGAGAACTCTTCTGAACTTCAGTCCGGCTTTTGAGGAGAGTTCTTGCGCCTTGTCTTTTTACACAATATCTTCCTTTCTTTGTTCAACTCTCTAACCCCAAACATAACGGCTAGGCTCAATCTTAAATGTGTTCTACTGGGAAAGTTTAAAACACGCTCCCTTTATTTCGTTTTTCTACTTACTTTGACTTGCATAGTTGTGGCCATGGTTTCAGATTTTCTCCGGAACTAGGGGAATTTGGCAAGCCTATGAGTTTCTCTCACCTGAGAGATTTTATATATATATATATATATATATATATATATATATATATATATATATATATATATATATATATATATATATATTATATATATATATATATATATATATATATATATATATATATATATATATATATATATATATATATATATATATATATATATATATATATATATATATATATATATATATATATATATATATATATATATATATATATATATATATATATATAATATATATATATATATATATATATATATATATATATATATATATATATATATATATATATATATATATATATATATATATATATATATATATATATATATATATATATATATATATGGAAAAGAAGTGTTTATGAATCAATTAATTTTAATTCAGTGGTTCGAGAAATTAGGTTTCTTTTATTTAGTTCCTTCAATTTTCGAAAAGGAAAAAGTATGTATAAAGTAATTAAAGTAACATAAAAATAAAATATTTTTAATACCGAGTGGGATTCATCAGTATAAAATAGTAATTCCAATATCTTTATGATAATTAATTTATGATAGATTTGTTACCAGGAAAATTCCTCAGCATTTTAAATGAATTTCTATTTGTGTTACAGTTATGCTTAACTATGAGTTAGTTTAACCTTATCATATAAAAAGATTTAGAATACTTGATTTTGCGCTGAGAAATCTCGTAAGGCGCAAGAAAATTATTTATTTTTTAGCCAAATATTTGGCAATATTTAGTGAATTCCTTTCACAGTTAAAAGTTTCATCCATAGTCAATAAATCTTAGCAGTTTTAACTATAGGTAAGAGCAGTGACTCTATACGTTCTCCAATTTTCTTTGAGTAATCATATTTTAAATAAATTATGTATTTTACTTTGACACTATTGTATACTTGCAAATATCTTAGATTATGTGACCTTTGAAAAGTATTCACATCTACAGAAAAATGTTTGACTTTCCCTCCTAAATTTCAAAGCTTTTTACTTTTTAAACAACATCCATAATTCTTAATTATTATACCTTGCTATTACATAGTAACAGTTTCCTTATCACTATATAAAGTTTAAAATTATTCATGAAATCCTGTTTTCCTAATGAACAAAGGCAAAATAGGAAACTTTAAATCATTTATTTTGCATAGTTGTCCATTTAAAAAAAAAAAAAAAAAAAAAAAAAAAAAATTTCTGTTCCACCCAAATGAACAAGAGTTACGAGTGACGTGTCCCCAAAAGAATGACCAAAATGGTTCATATTTGGGAATCTCGTTATCATATATTTTCTTTCAGAGAAAGAAGGAAAAATATTTATGATATTCTTCCATTAATATAAATATACTAATTTATTCACCACACACACACACACACACACACACATATATATATATATATATATATATATATATATATATATATATATATATATATATATATATATATATATATATATATATATTATATATATATATATATATATATATATATATATAATAAATATGACGTCGTATTCATATGGTTAGCGTGTCTGTCTTGTATGCACTAGGTCCAGGGTTCGAATACCAGAGGAGGAAGTGTACTGACTGGCATCGTAGAGAGATTGTCTTCTTTTTTTTGTACCACCCCAAGAAAGGGGGAAAGGTGGAAAGTGAATATATATATATATATATATATATATATATATATATATATATATATATATATATATATATATATATATATATATATATATATATATATATATATATATATATATATATATATAAAGAATACTTGATTTTGTGCTGAGAAATCACATGAGTAAGTTGCAAGAAAGTAATTTATTTTTTTAATCCAAATATTTGATATGCACTGAATTCCTTTCGCAATTAAAAGTTTCATCTATGGTCCTAAAATCTCAGCGGTTAAAAATTATAGGTAAGAGCAATGACTCTAATTTTCCTCTGAGTAGTCATATTTTAAATAATCAATTATATAATATACTTTGACAGTATTGTATACACATATCTTAAAGTATGTGACCCTTGAAAAGTATTCACATCTATAGAGATATGTTTGACTATCCCTCCTAAATAATCTCGGATTCTCTTGTGTTTAACTCTGTCCATCCTGGTCTTTCCTGCACTTGCCTTTAGAATATATATATATATATATATATATATATATATATATATATATATATATATATATATATATATATATATATATATATATATATATATATATATATATATATATATTTTTATATTTATATTTTAAAAGAAAATAAGGCGACATTTTATATTATTTTGTATATATAATAATGATATATATATATATATATATATATATATATATATATATATATATATATATATATATATATATATATATATATATATATATATATATATATATATATATATATATATATATATATATATATATATATATATATATATATATATATATATATATATATATATATATATATATATATATATATATATATATAAAACAATGGAGATTCGTATTCATTGTCACTATTTGCTATGATCTAATATTCGCAAAAAAAAAAAAAAAAAAAGGCTGAAATTCGACTTTCTCTTAATAATAAAAATAATAATAAAACTTTATATCCTAGTAATATATTTTGAAAATATTTCTTTTGTTCATTAATAAGTTTGCCTGTTTGTCAGCGACTCCCTGCCTGTCTTTCTGTCTGTCCTTCAGCCTGTCAACTGAATAATAAGACAATGCATTTAAATTCTTTCATCATACTTTTATTTAAACTTTGTTTTCGGAATTTATTTTATTGCCTTTCACACTCCCAAACTTTTCCCTCTGAAAAGAGAAAAAAAAAATCTATTTGGTCTTAAGGAGCAAAGTTGCGGCTTCCCCTTTATAATCGCTGTTTTCTTCGACGTCCCAAAACGCTTCCCAACATCTTCGAAGGTCGCTCCTTATAATCTGACGAAGACATTTCCTTAAATCGAGTCTTCATAGTCTGCGGATTTGGATAGATTTTAATTGCGATTTTTTTTTTTTTTTTTTTAGTCTACTCTTTATACTTTTTCTTCTACTTTTTTTTCTGTATTCTTTTGTTATTTTATGCGCGTATTTCTTTCTCCCTCATTTCAAATCAGTTACTTTTATTTTTCATAATTTATTCTTATTTTTGACATTGTTGGCCATTTTCTTTTATCTCTCTCTCTCTTATCTATATATATATATATATATATATATATATATATATATATATATATATATATATATATATATATATATATATATATATATATATATATATATATATATATATATATATATATATATATATATATATCCACTTTTCACCCTTCTCATTCTCGTGGGGTAGTACCCGCCATATTCTCCCCCAAACAAACACACAAACCCTACCTCTCATTACCAATCACCATCGCCCTCCTTCTCATTCTGTTCTCCACAAGTCTCCTGTAATCGTTTAAACCTTCCTCCCAAAATCTCCCTAACTCCATCCATCTATCTCCAATTTGGCCTTCCTCTCCTCCTTCCCCCTCCACTCGGATCTAAGTATTCTGTCCACCATCCTCTCCTCATTCATTCTATATACATGTCCAAACCATCTTAGTACACCCTCCCCGCTCTATCGACCACACCCCTTCTCCATCTACACATCTCCCTTATTCTTTCGTTTCTAATCTTTACTACCTTTCTCAAACCACATATCGTTTTCAATCCCTTCATTTCACTCACATTCAAACTTTTTCTCGTCAGAGGATTCATCATCCATGTTTTACATCCTTGCATTACAGATAGTAAACACACTCAAACATTCGTACTTTAATTTCCTTTGATGTTCTCCCCTTCTTCCATACTTCCCTTAAATCCCCCATTACTTTCTTTCCACCTTACCACTTTATTCTTTATTTCCTTTTACATGCTCTCTTTTCCTTCCCCCAACATTTCCAGATATTTGAACCCTTGAACCTCCTCAAATATCTCTCCCCTACTTCTTTATTTTCTCATTCTTTCCCCTCACCTCTTCATCCCCACAATTCAATCCTCATAACTTTACCTTTTGCTGGATATACCTTCAATCCTGTGTTCGCGCATTTCCTCACAAACTCTATCACCAACATTCTTCACTTTTCCCCGGACTCTGCGACCAACACCACACCACCTGCAAACAACAAAACATTTACTATCCTTTCTCCATCTACATTTATCACCCTAACACCCTTCGCTTCCTTCTCCATTACCCTAACAGCACCGTCCATCAACAGATTATACAACCACAGCGACATTCCACATCACCAGTCTCAGTCCCACACCTACGCTAAACCAATCTTTAAGTTCCCTCTTCACCCTCACCCTATGTCTACAATTCTCATATATATATATATATATATATATATATATATATATATATATATATATATATATATATAATATATATATATATATATATATATATATATATATATATATATATATATATATATATATAGGGATGGAGTTTATCGGTATCGGCTCTCGGCTATTTTTCGTATCGTATCGGTATCGGTATCGGCAAATTTTTTGGATAGAGTAAAGCATCGTATCGGTATCGGTAGTAGTATCGGCAAGTTATGGCATATTTTAGGTATCGGTATCGGGTAATTTTTGTATATCTCTCTAATATCTATATCTATATATATATGTATATATATATATATATATATATATATATATAATATATATATATATATATATATATATATATATATATATATATATATATATATATATATATATATATATTATATATATATATATATATATATATATATATATATATTATATATATATATATATATAACGTTGCGAAACATTTGATAGAAAGTTAATATTTCATTGTTTTATATACAATCAAATTATTCTACAGTGTTCTTCTCTTGAGCACTGTAAAATACATATACGGTTATTAATACTGTCCCATTCATTTGTATGATTATTGTTTGTATGCCTGTATGTTTATTACATTTATGTATGCGTGTTTACAGTCATGCAAAAGATGTATTTCAAACATGAAATTCCGAAGTATATATATATATTATATATATATATATATATATATATATATATATATATATATATATATATATATATATATATATATATATATATATATATATATATATATATATATATATATATATATATATATATATATATATATATATATATTTATTATAAGAGGTACGAAATTAATCTGTGCTTGTTGAACGAAAAAATTAGTAATGCAATTTGCTCAAATTCGTTTTGAATTATTGTATTCGTGTTAAAATTTTGAATTAGTTTGTCGGAAATATTATTATTCATTTTTTTCAAGGTAATATAATATATATATATATATATATATATATATATATATATATATATATATATATATATATATATATATATATATATATTATATATATATATATATATATATATATATCCACCTGTGGGCAAAGGTTAGAGGCCTACTAATTTCCACCAGAGTTTGGAAAATACTAGAAATCTGGTCGTTAATGACGGACATGTACAGATAAACGGTATTTGAAAGCGTACTAGTCAATGGAAGTTGGGAAAACAGATAAATAAAGGGAATGTGTTCCACGCTTTACCAATAGAATACAAGTAAGACTGAGCATAGAGGTTAAGTTTGGGGTCTGAGAGTTGGACAGAGAAAGAATGAAACTTTGTAGAAAGTCGTATCGCACGAGCCCTTCTCATTGGAGGAGGTATGCGACGGGAGAGTTTAGAAGAGCAGTGTCCGTTGTAAGAGCGATAGTATACAGAAAGGGACGCAACATGTCGACGGGCAGAAAGAGACCGGAGAAAATTAGTGGATAGTAAGAGAGTTTATAAGACGAAAAGTCCTAGACACAACCTTTCTGAGAAAAAAATGTATGTGTGGAACCACCCCAGATGTGTGAGGCATACTCTATATGGCTCTTAGCAATTTCGTTGTTTGAAACTCGCTTATTTACGGCTACTTCGGATAACTTTTCTACAGTCTAAAGGACCTTTTCCATCTACGTTATAGGGCAAGGTATATGTTTCGCTGGCATAGTTTCAGTGAAGCAGTAAATCAGAGTCCGAACCAATCGTCGTTTCATTCTCTTTAAAATTTACCTTCGATATAAAAAAATATCGCAGGTAATAATGAAACAACGTTAGAAGTTGTATGGTTTTGACTATTATCCTGAAAGTTACATTTTAATATATTTACAAGTATCGTTGCAATTCATACATATTGAAATCACAAATATATTAAGGAAAACTTAAATAAGTATTATTATTAATACAGGAATAAATATTTTTAATTTAAAATAGATGTACCATTATAAGTACATTTTCTTAGCACTATATCGTGCGTGCCAGTAGGGTAATAGTATTGTGTATATATATATTATATATTATATATTATATATATATATATATATATATAATATATATATATATATATTATATATTATATATATATATATATATATATATATATATATTATATATATATATATATATATATATATATATATATATATATATATATATATATATATATATATATATATATTTGAAAAACGGATAAAGCGAGTTTGTTCCATACTTTACTAGTAGAGTACATGAAAGATTGAGCATAGTGGTTAAGTCTAGGGTTAGAGAGTTGGACAAAAAAGAAGGGTGAAATTGTGTAGAAACGCTTTTCGTACGAGCCCTTTTTCAGTAGAGCAGGAAAGCGACGGAAGAGTTCTGAAGATCTGTCTCCGTTGTAATAGCGATAGCATAAAGAGATTGATGCAACAATTCAACGAGTAGAAAGAGAATGCAGAGAGTTGGTGAGGGCGAAGGAATTGATAAGACGAAAAGCACTAGACTCCACCTTTTCAAGGAGAGCTGCAAGTGTGAAACTACCCTAGATATGTGAGACATACTCTGTAAAAGGGAGAATAACACCAGCATAAAGAGCAAACAATTGGGTGCCGTGAAAAAATTGTAATGGTGCCTTAGAACAGCGAATCTCTTAGAAGCTTGTTTAGAAAGAGAAGTAATGTGATCTTTCCAAGAAAAATCACGAGAAAAAGATACACCGACATTATTAAAACAGATGAAAGTTTGAGTTGTGTTTTCGAAGAAGATATTATACACAGTTGTGTGGAAGGTTGTGTTGAGTAGAGAGACTGATAAATTAAGTTTTTGAAGCATTGAAAACGACCATGTTTTCTCTTTCCTAATTTGAAATACGAGAAAGATATAGATTTGTTGTTCCGAGGCCACACTTTTTGCGTCAATTAAATGCTTTTGGGAGGGGCATCTTGCAAATTGAAAAAAGTAATGAAGAGTGGAGCCTTCGGTATTGGAGAGGATAGATGATGAATTAATAAAGTGAAGGTCATTAATGAAAAATAGAAAAAGTGATTGAGATAGGACAGATCCCTGAGGAACACCAATATTAATAGGTTTAAAGGGAGAACGGTTGCCTTCTACAATAGCTGCTATAGAACAACCGGAATGAAAATCAGAGAAGTCACAGAGAGAATTGATTCCGAAAGAGAAAAGTTTGGAAATCAAAGCTTTGTGCCAGACTCAATCGAAGGTTTTCTGTATGTCTAGCGCGTCAGGGAAAGATTCATCGAAATTCGGAAAAGTAGAGGACGAAGAGTCAGAAAGAAGGGAATGAACATCAACAGTAGAGCTTTCTTTTCGGAAAACGTACTGACAATCAGAGATAAGATTAGAAGAATTGGTATGTTTCCATATCTTCATGTTAAGGATAGATTTGAAAACTTTAGAAAGAACGTAAGTTAAAGAAATAGCACGATAGTTAGAGGTGGAGGGTTGGAAAGGGTCCCCTTTTTTGTGACAGGCTAAATGAGAGCACGCTTCCAACAAGAAGGGAAAGTAAAAGTTGAAAGGCAGAGGAGTTGTTTACGAAGGCAGGGTGGAGGGAGTCATGTTTTGAGAACCAATGGAGAAATACTATCAGGACAGTACACCTTCATAGTGTTAAGCTCAGAAAGAGCAGAAATTTCAACTTTAAAGAGATATTATAATATGAGAATAAATGAGTTGGAGGGGGTTGTTGGAGAAGGTATAGATCCGTATTCGTCCAGGTGGAATTAGTAACAAAAGTTTGAGCGAAGATTACATCTTTATTCGAAGGCAAACTGTCAGTTGTGCCGTCAGAATATACAAGAGGAGGGAAAGAGGAAGAAGCAAAATTAGAGTAGATAATTTTTTGCAAAATGCCAGGAAGGTGGTGAGGAGGAGGAATCTGAAAGATTATTGCATTTTCGACGGAGAAATGGGTTTTTGGTTTTACGAAGAATAGATTTTGCACGATTCCATGATGAATATAAGTTGTATGAGTTTCGGGAGTTTGAAGACAACGGTAATCCCTATAGGCAGCACCGCTAATAGCATGAAAGTGGGTAGAGTTCAAATAAGGTTGGTTATGTTTAGTAGAAGGGAAAGAATATGGAATGTACGCCTGCATGCCACAGAGAATCACCTCGGTTATGCGTACTGCACAATCCGTGGGAACCCTCTCACGGAAACAGAAATCACTTCTTGGGAAATCAGAGAATTACAGCCCCAAGTCGGACCAGTTAGCAGCACCGAAGAGTCAGAAACGTCTTGTCGCCGAAGGCTTGGGTAGTTCTTGTGGAAGACTTGAAGACACAGAACAAGAAACAGAGATAAGAAAGATGATGATTGGATGAACCCAGAAGAGAAAAGAATTTAACAGTATAAGGAGAAGAATAAGAGGTTAAGAAAAGATCATTTATGTTTGTTTTATAACCAAGACGGGTAGGGAGTTGCATCAATTGAAGGTTGTTTTCAATATGAAACTGTTAGTCGGATTCTCCAACTGGATCAAGAGAACTAGATGAGAGCTATTGGCGATGGTAAACGTTGAAATCATCGAAAATGATGATTTCAGAGAATGGAGATGAAAGAATGTGCTCTTTTTGAGAATTTCAATAGTCTAAGAATTTTTTATAGTCCGCAGAAAAAATTAGGTGATAAATAGACTGAACGAATAAATTTAGTTGTAGAATTGCAAGAAAGTTAAAGCCATAAAGTAGAAAATTAAGAAGACTCGAAATTAGAATAAACAACATCGTTTCTCACATATGCAGAACGTCCGCCTTTGGCTAATAGAGATAATAGGAAGTAACAAGGTAGGGTTTTCTGTCACCGCAGTCAAGCACCTGAGTTCAGTTATGAGCAAGATAGGAATATTAGAAGAGAGATGGTTTTCGACAAAGGGGAAAAAACAAAAGACAGCGAATGTTACAGAAAATATGAAAAGAGAATACAGTGCACGAGAGCATGCTTGCAGCATGGTCTTAGCGACAGCGTCCCTATCATCGGAGGCCAGCCAACTCCCAAGTTGATTATGGGGTGAGGGGTGGATGAGAAGTGTTGTTTGGATGCCGCCCTCCAATCATCTCCGAGGTATCTTCGTTTCGCCATTTTGTTTTTATATAAAAAGGTAATGCATGAGTAAGAGCTTGTAAATTTGTGGGAACATGTGAAGAGAGTGGGGAAGTGGTGGGAGCAAAGGTACTCCAATATCAGACGAAAGTACAAGAGAGATAGATCCTCCGCGAAGGTGAAAATACTGAGATTATTATAGTCATTATATATATATATATATATATATATATATATATATATATATATATATATATATATATATATATATTATATATATATATATATATATATATATATATATATATATATATATATATATATATATATATATATATATATATATATATATATATATATATATATATATATATATATAATTCGTTCCAACTATTGTTCCTTTGGTGTTTGGCTTTTCGGTGTCTTTTTGTTGTTACGCTGGACATATTTCTTTTCGGTATCTTTCCTCTCTTCTTTTATCCTTCTTTCCGGCTCCAGTTCAGTTTTTTTTTTTTTTTTTTTTTTTTTTTTTTTTTTTTTTTTTTTTTTTTTTTTAGTGCTTGAAGAATGAAGCCATTTATCCTTTTAACCTAATAATAGTGGAGCTTCTCAGAGTCGTACTTGAATTCCAAATCTTTTTTCATTTTCACGTAGGTCTTTCTTATTTTTCATCATCTATTCACTCTGATGCCAACGAATCCATTATTAATTACTTCATTCATTTTAAAAGGAGTTCATTTCAGCAGCAGTAACTGATACTCGGAGGGTGATTCTAGAGAATCAAACCTCTGGAGTCACATAAAATTATAGTTATTTTCAATGTCTTAGAAACTCAGTTCGTTCATGATTTTACAGGGTATCTCATTCTCCCTTGACCCCTGATATGCGCTTATAGATATCAAAGTGCTTGTCATAAGTTAATAAAACTTGCTACGAACAAATCATTGTGTGTGATAAGGGAGGTAGAATCATAATAGTTCTCGCTATTTGCCACACATCCAATGTCAGCTTGTTTGTAATTGAGTCCTTCTTTAAAGATCGGGTCATTTCCAACGGACTGTGGCTACTTTGGCAACCAGCTAGATTACTTCCAATGTGGCATACTGAAAGGGAAAGCATACCGCAACAAGTCACGTTCTCTAATTCAACTGAAAGACAACACTCGACAGACAATTGACACTGTACTTCAAATATGTTGACGGAAACCTTTCACAACATGGAAAAGCGCGTGCAGGCATGCCTTAATGTCAATGACGATCACTTCCAACACCTGCCGTGATGTCAACACGATTCCTACACACCAGGGTTGTTCGAAGCAAATTTAATTAAATTATGACCGCTACTTTAATAATTTGAAGTGCATATCTGAGGCCGAGAGCTAGTGGTGTACCCTTTATTTGACTTAATTTCATTTAAAAACATCATCATCTTTCGAAGGCTTCCAGCTCATACCTTTTAATGTTCTTAATATTTTCCTGATCTTTCTTGGAATTATCCCATTGTTTCTTTCACTAAGTAAGCTGGTAAGAAGTTGAATGTTCGGAGGCGCCTTCATAACATTTTCTTCAAACTGAGATTTCTTGTTCTTAATTGGGTCGTTGTTCATACTTGTATGGAATATGTCATATATAGACTATAGCAGTGGTCCCAGTGATACAACTATTTTTGAAAGTGTAAAGTCTATATTTTTTCGCCTTATTAACAATTCAGTTCACTGAGGATATCTCCAGTCTCTTTCTGATCGACGAACTGTTGCTTCACTATTTGTAGTGTCACTATTACGCAGAGTACTGAACTGAGTGAGCTCTTGGCATTATAAATATTTTTTTTTGTTTTGTTTTCTTCCTTTGAAGATTGGCTGTGCAGCTCCTCTTTCCAAGGAGTATCACTCTTTCTTTGTACAACTCTTGGATCTTATGCATGACGGCTATGCTCATTCTTTCACATACCCTACTGTTAACATGTAGAACACTCGGCCTTTTTTAATCTACTTCATCTTCTGTGACTTACACACTTTCAAACTCTGTACCGGATTGTGTTGACCTTTCATCTGAATTTTGAATTTTATTTGAACTATAAATTAACTTAAAAATGTTAAATCTCAATTAAACAGTAGAATTTAGTTTTAATTTTTGTTCTTGTCATTATATAGATCCTACGCGATACTTTGATGTTTATTTTCACACTATATGTTTAACAATTTGTAAATATTCTTTAATGGAGTTAACAGATAATAGCAAC